>JAJJKW010000303.1:0-55246 GCA_023805745.1 Isotricha sp. YL-2021b | reverse complement strand
CCCCAATCCCCAATTTCTTATATTTTTTTATAAAATTTTACAATTTTAAATATATTAATAGATTATAAAAAAAATTAATCTATAGGTAATCTAATTCATAATTATTAAATAATATAAATTATTGTTATTTAAATAAAATTAAAAAAAGAATTAAAAGATTGAATAAGGATTTTTAATTAAAATTTTAAAAGTTTTAAGTGAATTATTTACTTATCATAAAACAAATTTTTTTTATTATAATTATTTATTTAATATTTAGGAATATAATTAATTATGCGATTATAAAAATTATTAGTTTATTATATAAATTATTTCTTTTTAATTATTATTTTATTTTTATTTTTTTTAAAAGATTGTTTTTTCTCTCTGTATATGAAGATATAAATTTTTTTGCATCTTTCTCATTTTTTAAATCTACTTTTATTATCTGTTCAATTTTATTAGTTTCCCTATTTAGAATTTTTATTTTTATTTTATTATGCTCATATTTTTCAAAAGAATTAATGTCTACTAAATTTATTTTTTCAAGTATTTCTAAATCAAAAGAACTTTTAGAATATTTTAATATTTCTAAATCATCATCTTTAATAACAATCATAATTTCATTATCTTTTTTAAATTTATCACCTTTAATTTCTCTTAATATTCCATTAAATTCATCATAGTTTTTTTCTTTAATAAGATTATGAATATCATTTAAAGATATTTTATCAATTATTTGAGTAATATTTTTGGAACTAACTTCACTATTATTAGTTTTACTTCTTTTTTTCCAAAATTTAAAAGTATTTATACTTTTTAATAAAGGATTTTTTTTTTTTTTATTTTCATTTTTATCACATAAACCACATTTTGAATCATGATTAAGTAAATTTATATTATATTTAAAGCTTAAATCATGAATAGCAATAAAACCACCATAACAAAAAGAAATATAAGGATAATGTGCATTTAATAAAGAAACTAATAATTTTTTTAAATTTTCAAATTCTTGGGTTTTATATTGTTCTTTTAAAGATATTTTTTTTAATTTTTTTCTTGGAGTTTCAATTTGTCTTGAAGATTCTGTATCTAAATATGAACTTTCATTTAAATTATCAAAATAATTTGCTTCTGATGTCATAAAAATAAAATGATATGTTCCTTTATCCTTTAAAAATCTTTTTGTTATTTTTTCAGCAAAATCAATAGATTTTAATTCTTCTTGTTCAGCAAATATCATTTTAGGTAAAAAAGGTGTTTTTTGTTCTTCTGAATCAAAAATATCAAATTCTAAAATTCTTAAATCTAAAATCATATATTTCATTTTATTATCTATTTTTTTTGTACAATGAGGACAAATATATTCATTTATTTCATTTTCAATTCTATTTTCTTTTTTTGAAAATACTTGACTTTGAATTAAATTATTTTCTTTACTTTCATTAATATTAGTAGTATTATTACTATTATTATTATTTTTATTTGCAATACAATTTTTACATAATTCATCTGGACATTTAACTATATTATTATAACAAATATAAAATATTTCTGTTGGAAATATTGGCATTGCAATAAAAGAATAAGGTTTATATTTTTCATATAAACTTTCTAAATTTTTGGATTGATAATTATAAATTTCTAATTTGTTTGCTAACATTATAAAACTATATGGTGTTTCTTTTCTTAAATCAAAAGCAATATTAAAGATAAAATCAACTTCTTCAAAAGTTTCAATTGTAAATTTAGAGATAACTTTGAGAATATTTTTTGGTTTTGAACTTAAAATATTTCCTGAATTTACAATTAAAAGTCCTACAAGGAAAAAATAAAAAAATAATTCATCATTTAATACTATTATTTTATTCCAAAAATAATATAAAATTTTTAAATCAAGTTTATGAGAAAATAATGTTAAAAACCAATTTTTTGCATACATTTCAGGAAAAATATTTTCTTTTTCAAATATATTATAAATTCTAGGTGAATGATATCTTAATAATATAACAAATAAACTTAAAGAACTTTTTAAAGCAAACTCTGTTTCTTCCTCATTATAATAATTTGTTAAATATTTTATTATTAAACCTTGAGATAAATTAAATATTTCTGGTAATGATAAATCTAATTTATATTTTAATAAAGTAAATGAAGCTAAAACCTCATTTAAACCTTTTTTATATTTTATTTTATTATAATTACAATAATAATTTATCATTAATTCTAAATCTTGACTAAAAGTAGGATATTCTGCTGATTCTTTTACTCTTGTTTTTTTTATATCTTCTTTCATTAATTCATTTTCTTCTTTTTCTTTTGATATTATATTCTCATCTAATGATATAATTTTTTCGATATTTTGACATAAAATTTTTTCCCATTCTTCTACCATTTCTTTTGATATTTCAGAAGGTTTATTATTTTGATTTGGATTTTCTTTGTTTTTTTCTTCTTTTTTATCATTTTCATTTATTTCATCATTTTTGTTTGATTTTTTTTCTTGAGAATCATTTTCATTATTTTTTCCAAATTCTAAATTATCATTATTACTTTCTATATTATTAATATTATGATTATCATTATTATTATCATTATTTTCAGTTTTAATATCATTGTTATTCTCTAATTTAATTTCGTTATTTTTTTCATTTATATTTCCATTATTGCTATTATCAATATTTTCAATATTATTTCCAATTTTTTTTTCATTATTTATTGTATTATTATATTCATTATTTAACCCAGTTTCTCCATTGTTGTTTTTATTATTTTCATTTGAATTTTCATTATTCTCTTTATTATTGTTTTCAAAATTGTTTTCTTTAACTTTATTATTATTCTCAACTCCAATAATAAATTCATTTTTATTTCTATTATATTCTTCAATTTGGTCATTTTCATTATCATCATATCTTATATTTTCATTTTTTAAGTCTTTATTATTTTCATTTATTTTTTTTTCTCTATTTTTCCCATTATTTTGATTAAAATCTCCTATATAATTTTCTCCGAAAACAAAGTCATCTCTTTCTTTAAATTCATAATCTTTTTCATTATAATTAACTACATCATAATCAATATCATCACCAATTTCATTATTTTCATAAATAATTTCTTTATTAAATCTTTGTTTTAATTTTTTTTCATTTTCAATCTTTATTTTATCATTAATATTATTAACAATTTCTTGGAAATTTTTTTTATTATTATTTTCATCTTGATTTATTTCACCAAAATATTGACTTTGACATAATTTATTTCCAATATCATTAAAATTTTTTGTTGAACGATAAGTTTGAGGAAGTGATTTAAAACTTTCTTTTGCTGCATCAGAATAAACTTTTAAAGTACTTTCAAAATTTTCTCTTGATGAAACTGGTATAATTTCATTTTTTTGTTCTTTATTTTCATTATACATTCCTGAAAAAATTTTTACTTTTGCTAAAATTTCATTTGAAATTGAATTTTTCCTGTCAAGCATATTATTATTATTATTATTATTATTTTATTTAAATAAAATCATAGTATTATTTAAAACCAATTTTAATAATAAAATATTTAATTAAGATTATTCAAAAAATATTATTTTTAACCTTTTTTAAAAGGATATAAAAAACACATAACTGTACTTGTTTCACTTTCATAATTTGTTGTATTATCTCCAAATTTTTTTCTATTTATTATTATATTTTCAGTCATTATATTCATAAATTGATCAAAAGAAATTAATATTTTTCCATTTTCATCTTTTACAGGTAAATCATATTTATCTATATCATTTATTTTTTTTATATCATATAATATTTTCCCATCTTCATCTTTATCAAGTGATATAAAAGCTTTTTTTAAATTAATTAAATCTTTCATAGTTAATCCTTCTTTTAAATATGGTTTTAATTCTTCTTCATTATAAACTGTTTCTTGTTTACTTCCCATTGATAAAAAAATTTAAATACTTTAACCAATTTGTAAAAATTATTTTTTGATAAATTACTATTAATTAATTTATTTTTAAATATATTAACTTTGAAATATCAAAAAATTAAAAAAAACTTAATTTAAAAAATTAATGTTTTAAAAAATAACATATCAAAAAAAATAAAAAAAGAAAAGAAAAACAATCCATATTTAACTATGAGTATAAGCTTCAGTAGTAGAAATATTTCCATTTTTTCCATAATTTTCCTTTCCAAAATGATTATTATAATTACCTAAAGAATTTTGATAATCAAATTCCCTATTAATAGTATAATTAGTTTTAGAAGAACTAGGTCTAAAATTAGTATTACTTTTAGAACCAGTAGTAGAACTTAAACCATAATTGGAACTTTCATCAAAGAATCTTTCAATATTATATTTTAATTTTTTTTTAAATCCATTATAAGTAGTAAAATTAAGATTAGGATTTCTTTCTTTAGCATTTTTAGAAATATTTTTTTCAATAGATTTAGTATTTTTATAATCATCTAAATATTTTCTAGTATTATAAACAGGTCTTGCTGAAGTTAATCTTTTTTTTAATTTACCATTTTCTCTTTGAATATCTCTTTCTTTTCTCATTTTATTATAAGTTAAACTTTGAAAAGCAGGACATGGTAAAATTATATTCATACATTTTGAATAAGGAGATGGATGAATTTTTAGTTCATACATTTTTTTGTATAATAAATTGTTATCTATATCTATTTGACGATTAAATTCTCTTTTCATTACTTTTTTACATGCTCCTTCTTTAAAAAATTTTGGCTGATTTGGTGTTTTTGTATCTATCATTTTTTTCGCTAATGCTATTCTTTCTAAATGACCTCTGTGCTCCATTAAACGATTAAAATTGTTACATGTTGTATTTGTGTAAATTATGTTCCACATTTTTTTTTTTTAATTGTTATATTTTATTTTTTTAAAGGTTTTTTTTGGATTTTTTCTATATTAGATTTTATTTATTTATTTATTTTTATAGGATTTTTTGAAGGGAGTTTTTATTTTTTTTTTAAAAGTTTTTTTTAAGTTTTTTAGTTATTATTTAAATTATTGTTATTCTAATTTTTGAAAATTAATTTATAAGGAAAAAATATGGAAGATAGTTTAACAACTTTGAATAGAAGAGATATTTATACTCATAAAAGAAAGAATAATTTGAGTAGTATGGTAGATGAATTAGATAATAATATTATTAAAAATTGCCGAACTTCATATAAGGAAAATAATTATGAAATTAAAATTTTCTCAAAAAATAAAAAGAAAAATAATATTTATGATAATGAAGATAAAGAAAATATTATAATGAATCCAGTTAAACAAAATGAAAAAAGTAAAAAAATAAAAGAAAAAAGTACTCCACAGAAAAAATTAGAAAATAAAAATAAAAAAGAAAATGAAGAAAAGAAAGATGATAATTATAAAATAAATGAAAATAATAAAAATGAAAGTGAAAATGAAGAAGAAAAAATAAATGATAAAAGTTCAGATTATAAGAAAGCAACTTTAGCAGAAAAATTAAAAAATATTTTTATTACAATAAATAAAAAAGAAAATTCTCAAAAAAAAATAAGAGAAGAAATTAAGTATACTAGTGATGAAAGTTTTAGTTCAGAAGATATTCAAATTAAACATAATTTTAATGATGAAGAAGTTAATGAAGAAAAAAATTTAATTAATAAAGAAAATAAAAGTTTTATTGAAGAAGATGAAAATGATTTAAATGAAGAAAAAAAAGATATTTCTTTAGATAAAGAAGAAGAAAATTCTTATGAAAATAATATTGAAATTATAAATGAAAAAAAAGAAGATGAAGAAGAAGAAAATTCTTTTGAAAAAAATAAAAAAAATGAAGAAAATAATGAAACAAATAAAAAAATGACTTTAAAAGAAAAATTATTATTAATGATGGAAATAAAGAAAAAAAAAGAAGAAGAAAAAAAAGTAAATGAAGAAAATTCAGAAAATAATTTTTCTGAAAAAAAAGAAGAAAATTCTGAAAATAATTCTTCTGAAAAAAAAGAAGATTTTGAAGAAAGTAATTCAGAAAAAAAAATAAATAAATTTTCTGATGAAGAAGAAGAAGAAAAAAAAGAAGAAATTTCTCCAAAAAAAAATTTAACTGGATTAAGAAATATAATTGATTTATTAAAAGCAAAAAAATTAGAAAAAGAAAAAAATGAAGAAAAAAAAAGTTTTATTGAAAAAAATAATGAAAATTTATTTGAAGAAGATTTTTCAGATGAAGAAAAAAAAAGAGAAGAAGAAGAAAAAGTAAAAGAAAAAAAAAAAAGAGAAGAAGAAAGATTAAAAAAATTAGAAAAAGAAGAAGAAAATAAATTAAAAATAAAAATAGAAGAAGAAGAAAAAAGAAAAAAATTAGAAGAAGAGAAAAGAAAAAAATTAGAAGATGAAGTTAGAAAAAAAATTGAAGAAGAAAATAAATTAAAAATAAAAATAGAAGAAGAAGAAAAAAGAAAAAAATTAGAAGAAGAAATTAGAAAGAAAATAGAAGAAGAAAATATATTAAAATTGAAAATAGAAGAAGAAAAAATTCGGAAAAAAATAGAAGAAGAAGAAAAAAGAAAAAAATTAGAAGAAGAAGAAAAAAGAAAAAAATTTGAAGAAGAAGAAAAAGAAAGAAAAATATTTGAAAATAATATCATTAATAATAAAATAAACAAGAATATAAAAGAGAAAAAAGATAAGTATTATAAAAATGAATCATTAATAAATCAAACATATCAGAAAAAAAAAAATTCTTTTTCAAATAATATGAATAAAACAGATGTTAAAGTAGATGAAACTATAAAATTAAATGAAGGTTCTTTTGATGGAGAAACTTATCAAAAACCTATTTCAAAACATAATAATTTATATAATCTTCAAAATATTGGAAGAAGTAAAACAAGTTTAATTTATACAAAAAAAGGTTTGAGAGGAAGATCAAATGAAAAATTATTCAATGATAATTTAAATAATAATCAAAATAATAATATGTTACAAAGTGTAAATAATTTCGATAATAATAATATTTCTGAAAATAATTATAATAATACTCTTAATACTACAATTACAAATAATAGTATTATTTCAAATCAAAAAATTGAATTTTCTAATTCAATGAATGTTAATTTAAATAATTCCTTTCAAGACAAAAATTATAAAAAGCCTATTACTCAAATATATTGTAAAAGTCCAACAAAATATAATAAACCTAATTTTTTAGAAAGAAGTTGTGGTTCATCTAAAAATATATTTGGATATAACAATAATAACATTGATAATGAATTGTTAGATAATAATATTTTTAATACAAGTTTAACAGGAATGAATAGTATGACAAATATTCATAATTATCCTCATTTTAATAATCCTAATAATTCAATGTTATATAATTATAATTATCAGAATAATTTAAATTATAATCAAGTAAGTTTATCTATTAATTTAGAAGATTTAATGATTCTTGAAGAAAAATTAATAGAAATTATAAATGCTTTAAATACAAATAAAAATATGCATAATGAATGTTTTGAATGGTGGAATTTTTATTATAATTGTTCACTATTTACAACAATAGAAAAAGCATTTAAAAGAGAAGATTCAGGAATAATCCAATCAAGTATAAAATATGAATTACTCACATTAATGTTATGTTATGATATATCATTTAATAATGAATTATTAAATAAAGTATTTATAATGATAAAAGCATTATTAAACTTAAATCATAAAAATTTATTAATAATATGTGAATATATCCTAACAAAAATTTCAAACGAAAGTTTAGGTAATATTTGGGTATTTAAATTAAATGATTTAGTAAACTCTAAAAAAAATAAAAATGAAGATTCAGAATATTTATCATTTAATGGTCATTCATTGACATTAATAGAAAAAATAAAATATAATACAAATTCAATATCAAACGATATAAGAATTATATTAAAAAATTACCAAAAAAAACAAAAATTAGAAAATTTAATTTTAATATATAAAACTTTAAATGAAAAAAATTATGATGAAATAAATAAATTTTTTAGAGAAAATATAATAAGAGTAGAAAATCCAAATGCAAGTGTTTTAGCTTCATATGTTTTAAGAGAAAATTCAAATTTTTATTCAGTAGAACCTCCATATTTAAAGACAAAAAATTTAAAGAAATATACTTTAGTTTTAGATTTAGATGAAACAATAATACATTTTAAAGTAAATCCAAAAAATGATTCTGAAGGAGTTTTAAGAGTAAGACCAGGAATTTTTGAATTTTTAGAAACTTTAGGAAAATATTATGAAATTATAGTATTTACAGCAGCAACACAAGATTATGCTGATTTATTAATTGATGCAATTGAAGAAAATAAAATATATTTTGATTATAGATTATATAGACAACATGCTGTTATTATTGATAATGATTTTGTTAAAGATTTAAATAGATTAGGAAGACCAATTGATAAAATTATTATTGTTGATAATATGCCACAAAATTTTAGATTACAAAAAGAAAATGGAATTAATATTAGAGCTTTTTGGGGAGAAGATCCTTATGATACTGCTTTAATTAATTTATGTTATATTTTAGTTAATATTGCTAATGAAGGAGGAGATATTAGAAATGGTTTGAAAAAATATAGAAATGAAATTTTAAAAAAAGTTACTTCTAATATTTCTAAACATGATGATTTGTGATTTTCATGAATTCTTTTTTATTTATTGTTTTTATATATTTTTTTACAATCTTTTTTTTGGTTTATTTAATATTTTTAAATTAAGTATTTTTAAAATTTGTTGATTAATTTATTATTTTTCTAAAGAATAAAAATTCAATTCTATAATATTATTAATTCTTTCAATTAATTCATTAAATATATTTTATTTTAATTAAAAAAAACAAATAATAATATTTAAAAGAAATATGAAACGATATTATAAAAATATTTATAAAGTTAAAAAAAATATAATATATAAAAAAAAGTTTAATTTAAATCAAAATCTTCATTATTTTTCCCTTTAATTTCTTTTTCCATTTTAAATAATTCTTTTAAATTAGTACTTAATTTTCCTTCTTTAAACTCAACTTTAAATTCCATATTTCCAATTTTTAATTTTCCAAAACCATGAGGTTTTCCTCTTTTAAATTGTCCTTCATAAATTCTTCCATTAGACCATTTAAATTTTCCATTACCTTCTTTAATATTATTAACATAATCACCATAATATTCTCCTCCATCAGGCCATTTATAAAAACCTTTTCCATGCATTTTTCCATTTACAAAAGTTCCTTTATAAGTATCTTTATTTTTCCAAGTATAAAATCCAACTCCAGTAATACAATTATCTTTAAATTCTCCTTCATAAGTATCTTTTAATATTTTATATATTAATTTACCATTTCCATTCTTTTTATCTTTTTTAAATTCACCTTCATATATATGTTCATTTGTTTCTTCTTTACCATTTCCATCTTTTAAATTATCTATAAAATCTCCTATATATAAACAATTATTTAATGTTTTTTTTATTCCTTTTCCATTCGCTTTTCCATTTATAAAATTACATTCTATTAATGTTCCATCACTATCTATTAATCTTCCCCATCCTGAAAATATATTATTTTTCCAATGACCTTCAAATTTTGTTCCGTCATTTCTTAATAAAATACCATATCCATGTCTCTCATAATTTATATTCACTTCACCTGAATAAAATGAAGGAATTATTCCTGTTAAATTTAATATTTTTGTATAATATATTTTCCCATAGTTATAATTAAATAATTCATTTATTTCATTTTCATCTTTGTAATAATCTTTATATCCATTTTTATCAAATTTTGTTCCTAATAAACTTTCTGCTCTTTTTAAATTAAATTTTGTATATTGTTCTATTAATTCTTTTAATAATTGATTTGTTTCTTGAATTTGATTTTGTTTTATTAAAGAATAATATTGTTTTCTATATGAATATCCACGATATATACTTTGAATTATAATTATTTTATCTGTTTCATTAATTAATTTTTCATTATTTTTTGAATTTGTGGAATTTAATAAATTGAAATTTGAATTATATAAATTTTTTCCATTATTAAATGAATTATCATTTTGATTTTGACTTTTTGTACTTACAAATTCTTTTAAATTTTTTTGATTTATTGGAGTAGATATTCTTATTTGACTTGATATATTATTTTCTGTAATCATATTATCAATATTATTAATCTTATTATTTTCGAAATTTACTTGAGTATCTTTTTCACAACTGCATTTACAATTTGCAATTTCAGAACCCATTTTGTTTATTTTAAAATTTAATTTTTATAATAAAATAATTATAATTTCTTAATAAAAATAGAAAAAATAATAAAAAATTTTAAATAATATTTTAAAAATCAATAATAACAATATTATAAATTATTATTAAAAAATAAAAATTATAAAATAAAAATATTAAAATGAACACATCAAATAAAACATTATGGTTAGGGAACATCGAATCATGGATGGATATTAATTTTTTAAAACAATTTTTAGCTGAAAATAATATTTATCCTAGAAAAATATCTATGAAAACAAAAGCTACAAAAAGAGGATGTGCTTTTTTAAAATTTGATACACATGAAATTGCTCAGTCAGTAATTGATAATAATAATGGAAAAATTTATAGAAATATTGAAATTAAACTTAATTGGGTAAGAAATAAAAATAGATTAAATAATATGTTTAAACCTGTTAAATTCACAGTAAACAATTTATTTTTATTTTTTAATTTTTTTTAGTTATTTGTTGGTAATATTGATAAAACAATTTCAAATGATGAATTAAAAAAATATTTTTTAGATTTATATAAATCTATTATAAGTGTTAAAATTATAATAGATCCTATTACAAATCGTTCAAAAGGTTTTGGCTTTGTAGAATTTACAAATTATAAAGAATTTAATAAAGCTTTAAATAATAAAAATCCAGTTATTTTAGGTAAACAAAAATTAGTTTTTAATTCTGGTAAAAATAGATATGATGAATTAGAAGATGATTATAATAATGATAATAATATTTTTAATCAAAGAGATAGTATTAATTCTTTATGTTTAACTAAACAATCTTCTACTGAACTTACTTCTTCATCTTCTTCTTCTAAAAATTCTTTTGTAGAAGATCATTTAGTTAAAAAACCAAATTTAAAAAAAATTTATTATGATAATTTCGAAGAAAAAGAATTTTTAATTGAAATTTCAAATGCTTTTAATAGTATCTCTAATATGGCAAAAAATTCTAATATTCAATGTGAGTCTAAACAATGTAATTATTACTGTAATTTTAATTTACTTGAAAAAAAAAGTATATGTAATTTGTTCCCTTTCAATAATGTTTTAAAATAAAAAATAATTTTGAAAATGGAGTTATTTTTATTCTTAATAATTTTATTTTTTTAAAAAAAGTATTTTTTTTTGAGTTCAAAAAAAAAATTTCTTTTTTTATTTTTTTTCGATGTTATTATAAACTTTCTATTAGGAGTTGAATTATTTTAAAATTTTAAATTTTTATTGAATTATGATTTAAATTTTATTTTATTAAATTTTAATTTATATATATTCTTTTTTTAAATTAATTTAGCTAAAAGAACCATTCCAGCAAGTTTTTTATTGTCTTTATTTTCAATAATTAAATTTTTATATTTTTGTAAATCATCTTTTATGAATTTTTTTGTATTTTCATTTTCCATTAATTGAACAATAATAAAAATTGCTCTTGAATTTAAAAACTGTTCAAATTCATTTTTTAATAAAGAAGCAATTTTTTCAGCAAATGAACTTTCATATTTTTTTCCTTCTCCTTTAGACTCAGATAATTCTTTAAATATCCTTTTAATTGTTAATTGACCAATTTTATCTATTAAAATACAATTATCTAAAGTATCTTTATTATCTTTGAAATCTTTTTCAATTAAAGAAATTATTGTATTTAAAAGTTCTTCTATTTTTTCTATTTCATTATTATTTAATAAATATTGAAGAAAATCTGTTAAAAAATTTGCAAATAAAATATCTTTTATTAAATCTTTTGCATCATAATTGACAAGTTTAAATATTTTTTCAAATATATTTTGAATTAATTCTTTTTGTCTTTTTTCTAAATCTTTTTTATTTCCATAATGTTTTGAATAAGCTAAAATATTTTTTTGAGATGTAGAATTGCATTTGTGATTAAAAGGGAAAAAAATATTCCAAATAATTTTCAAACAATTTTTATTATTTATAAAAGATTCATTTAATTTTTCTAAAATGGCTTTTAAGAAAGTTTTATTAATAAAAACAGTATCATCTGTAAAAAGAATAATTTTAATAATAAAATAAGTTCCATTATCATTATTTAAATAATTATTTAAATTTTCTCTAACAGTTTTAATTATTTTTTTCCTAGTTTTTGCTTCTGCAACACTATATAATTTACAAGCTAATTCAAAGCCATAATTATTATCTAAAAATGGAGTAAAATCATCATCAAATAATTCAGTAATATAAATTTGAGTTTTTTCATCCAATAAATCAAATATTTTATTTAAAAATCCATGAAATATAAAATTTTTACTTATTCCTAATTCTAATTGTTTTTCTAAATGTTTTTTTAAATTATTTCTTGTTTCTTCATTTTCAATTTGATTTCCTGTATAATTTATTATTACATTTTCATTTTTCATTTCAATATCTACATCATCATTTTTATTTATATTATTATTTTCAGGTGATAATTTTTTTATTTTGTCCATTGGAATTTTTAAATAATCTTTTATATAACAATCTATTAATTTTTCTATATATGAAGAAGTTGAACATGAAAAAACTATTTTTATAAAGGAAATTCCACCAGAATATTTTAAAATATTTTTAAAATTTGGTATAATTATTTTTTCTAATATTTCTTTTCTTTGATTATTATCTGCATATTTAAATATTTTAGATGCTAAATAAATTGAATATTTTCCATTTATTATATCATATAATTTTGGAATTAATTTTGATATAATTAATTTTTTTTGCTCTTTACTTCCATATTTTATACTTCCTTGTAATATTCTACATCCATCATGTTTAGAACATATTTCTTCATATTTTCCTTCTATTAAAGATAGGATTTTTTTTATTAAATCTGTTTTATCTTTTTTATCTTTTAACATTAATTTATTATACAAATTTCTTAACTGTTTTGTTTCATCATTTACTGTTATTTTTTTCTTTTTTATATATTTAATTTCTCCTTTTTTTTTCTTATCAAATTTTTTAATTTTATTACTTGAATTATAAACTGGTTCTTTTTTTAAATTTTTTGACTTTCCCATCTTTAGATAAAAATTAATTGAATGATTTAACTTAATCAAAAAAATTATTTATATTTAAATTTATTTTTTTATTTATATTTTCAAAATCCCATTATTATTTCTATTAAAATTATCATAATAATAATTATGTTTATTATTTTAGAAAAATTGAATAATTCTACTTATAATATACAAACATTTACTCTTATATTTAATACATAATAATCTAAATAAAGAAGCAAAAAAACATATTATAAAAGGATATAGCATACTCATACAAAAACTCATAAAAGTATCTTTAAACAAATGTTTTTGAGTATTTTTATAAACTGCACAAAAAGCAGATAAATAATAATAAAATAATAATAGTAAAATAAAAAGAATCCCAAAGAAAATAGAAACTTTTATTTTAAAACATTTTTCAAAATATTGAGCTTTCTCTCTTTGTTTAATTAGATCTTTTTCATCTTTAATTCTTTGAATATGAGTATGAGATAAACTTAATAATTTGAGTAAAAAAGTAATTGTTACACAACAAATAGTAGAAAATATAGTTTTTGGTAAAGCAGAAACAAATTGTAAAGTTCCATTATTATCATAAACATTATTCATTGTACTATCAGTAAAAAATAAAGCATTAAATGAAGTATACATTAAAATACACCAAGCAAATAAAATATATTTAACTATTTGATGATTATAATCATTTTTATTGAAAAAAGTAAAAATAATAAGTTGATCATATTTTAAAATACTATAATAATGTTCAAAAAAAATATCTCTTGTATCATATATAAGAACATCTTCAAAAGGAAGAATATTTAATTCTTCATGAGAAAAACCATTTATAGTACTTTCTTCAGGAAGTGAAATTGAATTTACTGATTTATTATCATCACTTATAATAGAATTTTTATTTAATGATCCTTCTTGTTTTGTAAATATATTATCATTATTTTTATTATTATTATTATTATCATTTTCATCAATAATAATTAATTTATTACTTGCATTTGGAGGATTAGAAGGACTTTTATTATCACTTTCAATAAATTCTTCAATTGAATTTATTTTTTTTGATCCTTTACTTTCAACTTCATTATTATTATCATTATTTTTATTATTTAATTCTTTATTTTCACTTATATTCTTTAAAGTATTTTTCCTTTCAAAAACCATAATTTGTTTTTTAAGTGGTTTAAATTGTAAAAGAAAATACCATATAGTAAAAAAAATTTCAACAATTATAATAACTATTGAAAAATATTCTCCCCAATTATTTTTAAATCCTTTATAAGAAAAAACTAATTTAAAACATTTGAAAACTAAAATATTAGCTTGACTAAAAATTTTATAAAAATTAGAATTAGAACTAATAGTATTAACAGAAAAAGTAGCATCAGCATCACTACTCATTGAAGTTTTAACAGGACAAGAACAATTAACTCTATAATAATCATAATCAAAAGAAACATAAGTACATTCTTCTTCACAGAAATCCATACTAACATAATAATCACTTTTTCTTTTATTCATTGGAACATCAATTCCATTTTCATTAGTATAAGGAGTACAAATATCAGTATAAAATTTATCATTGGCATTAAATATATCATAACCTTCACTTCCAGTTTTATTTATTCTTTTTTCATTTAAATTTGTATTATCAAAATCAACAGGAGAAGCCATTGTCATATTTAATTTTAAATTATAACATTCACTTAATGAAATTGAAGTTCCAGAACTAGTATAAACTGAATATTCAACTTGATTTGTAATATGATTTTCTCTTTGAAGATCCATTTTATATATTATAAGTGGACTTCCATATTGTGATTCTAAATATTCTCTACAACCTTCTAAATTTATTATTGAAGCATTTGATTGTTGACTTATTGCTGTGTCAATTCCTTCTGTTGATATATTATATATTTGTATTATATAATCGGAACCATAATATAGTTGATTTGATTGGGAATTTTGTACTATGTTTGTATCTCTATTTTGCTGCATTGTTTCTTTTGATTCATCGGAATATGAGATTGTTCCTTCGTTTTTATTTTTTCTATTTTGAAAATTTTCATTTTGATTTGTTGCTGTTATCAAGAGGAATAATAGTAAAATGAAGTTGTTTTTCATTTATTTTTTAATTATATTTCTTTTTTAGTTTTTTTTTTTGATTTTAAATTTTTATCAAATTATTTAAAGAATAATTCACAATTTATAGAAGATGTAAATATTAATTTTATTAGATAGCTTTTGAAATCATAGAATTTATTTAAAAGACTTATTAAAAATTTGTTTCTTATAGAGAAAATAAATAGAGTAAAATAACAAATGAAGAATAGATTCTTTTTACATTTGAAGTTAGAAGAAGAAAAAATGATAATGATAAATTTTTAATTACTACATTTGAAAAATATATGATATAGTTTCTAGTTGTTTCATTTTATCTAAAATGGTCTAAATGAAAAAATTATTATTTAAAAATAAAAATAAAAATAAATATTTTAATAAAGCAATTTAATATCATTAGCGAATTGAATCAAGTGAGAAATCTATGAGAATTGCATATATAAAGATTTATAATATTTTAAAAAGGTAAATTAATATATAGATGAATAATAAAAGATTATATTAAGGATATTTCTATCAAAAAAAAAGAAAATAATAACAAATTAATAGAGAATAAAATTACAACGTAATTCAATGAAAATGTAAATTCATATCTAGAAAAATTTATTTATATAAACTTAATTTTGATGATCTTTATAGAGGAAAGCAAATAAAAATATTAGTTTTAAATCAATTTTATTTTTAGAAATTCATAAAAATTAAATTCCATATCAAATTTTAATTTTTTTTTTTTATGAATGATTATTTTTGAGGATATTGATTAATTTTTTGATGAAAAAAAGTTTATCTGAAAGAAAACAATCTTTTAGTATGTGGATTTATTTATGTGAAATATTTTCTATTTTTAATTGTATTTTTTTATTTTGAAAACAATAATAATCATTTTGATGATATTACTAAATTGTTTAAAATAAAAAAAATAAAAATAAAAATAAAGTCATAATATGAATATGGAAGAAAATTTTAATAGAAAATATACAATATTAGTTGTTTTCACCATTCATCTTATTTTATGATTTTTTGAATAATTTATCCAAACAAATTAATAGGAATTTGTATGAACCTCTTAAACAATTATTTTTAGATTTTTTTTTCAAAAATATTTTTGATTCAGAAACTAAATATGATAATGAGAATAATAGTAAATGTAGATTAAATGATAATCAATTAATTTTTATTCATTTTTTAAAGAGAATATTTATGCTTTTAATTTTATTTTATTATATTCAATTTTTTGCTCTGATTTACTAATTATTTAATATTTTTTAATATTTTATTTGGTTATTTTAATTGAAAATAAAAAATTTCACTCTTTCACGTAATTTACAAATTTTAGAAATAAAATCTTATCACATACAATATAAAATATCAACTTAATATTTTTTATATTAAAAATTAAACAAAAATAAATATAAATAGGAAAATATTTATTCATTAATATTTTATCTGATTTTCTTCCTTGAAATTGAAATTTTTTTTAAAACAAAAAAATTTATTTTTGGTAAATTATTTCACTTAAAAAATGAAAATTTTTTCATTTAAAAATGTCATTAATAATTTTTAACTTCTTACAATCCTTTATTTATTTAATAATTATTGTATTAATTCGTGTAATTTTAGATTTAATGAGAAATATTTATAAAAATATTTTTAAAAATGATATTTTAGAGTTATTTTTCATGTATGTAGGTGAAACTTTGGAGATATTATTATATATTTATGAAAGAAATAAATCACAAAATGAAGTTATAAAATGGAAACCACATTATTATATTTTAAATATAAATAAATAATATAAATTTAGAAAAACAATTCTAGTATATATTTCATTATTTATTTCCAGTTTATCAGATTTTTTAGGTTTCATTGATTTTTCGATTTTACTTTATAATTACAATATGAATAAGTTTGGAAACAATTTAAATAATTGTATAAAACAAATTTTATTTTTCTTTTTTTTAATAAATGAAAGTTATATTTTAAATCTTAAAAGTTATATTCACCATTATATAGGAATTATCCTAAATATTATCTCTTTAATTCTTATGATTTTTATAATTAATCCATCTCAAATTTTTTCTACTACTCATTTTAAATTAAATTCTTTTATTTTATTTTTATTATTAAATATGGAATCAAGATTTTTTGTCACATTTAATCAAATCATGCCAAAAAACAATTAAATTTTCAATATTATATGAGTATGAATTTTAGTTTTATATTAGGAATTTTTGGAATTTTTATTCTTTCCATTATTGATTTAATTTATTATTTGGTCTTTTCTCAAGATTTTATTATTAGTAACTTTTATAAGATAGAAAATAATAAATTAAAAGTAATATTTATTCTTTTTATTTATTGTATTATTATTTGTGTTTTCTATATCATAAATTTAAAATTGAAAAACCAAGTGTTTATATGATTGGAAAAGGTCTATCTGATTTTTTTGTTATTTCATCCAAAATTTATTTTTTCATAAAAATTATGAAAATAATATTTTATCAGTTAATTTAGCAATTATACATTTTATTTCACTATTTGGGTCATTAATTTTTTGTGAAATAATAATTTTAAATTTTTGAAATTTAGGTATTGATTCAAAAATTAAAAACCGCAGAAAGAGCTTATGAAAATTCATTAATAGTATTAAGAGAGACATTGAATAGTGAAAATTCTAATTAATTATTTATTTTCCTTTCATAATTCTAAAAATAATCTATTTCTATGTCTAATAGAAATTATTTATAATATTTTTTTATTAATAAATCAATTCTAATTTAAAATTTTCTTTTAAAATTTTTTTATTAAATATAAATATTGAAATAAACTAACAAATATTCATAAATAAAGAGATTGTTGACAAAATGATTATTTGCAAAGATATTCTTAAAGTAATTTTAATTTTTTGAATTTATTTATAGCTAAAAATAAATTAAGTATGTTTTTAAATTTATTTAATGAAAATTGGATAAATATAATCCAGAATATAATATTTTCTAAAGATTTTAATTGAATAAAAAAAATTAAATATCAAATTCAGATAATTAATTTGATAAAATTTTTTTAAAAGAATAATATACAAGTTCAATTCAAAATGAATTTTATTAGAATAAACAATTTTTAAAATATAATTGAATGTTTTAAATATATTTTAACTTTCTTTTTCAAAAAAATTTGAGAATTTATATTTTTTTTCAAAAAAAATAATATCAAATAATATCATAAATAAAAATAATAATATTTTTAATTTATTTAAAAAAATATGTCCTTTTCTCAGTTTTTCATATTAACAAAAAGAGGAGATTCAATAATATACAGAGATTTTAAAAGAGATATCAAAAAAAGTAATGAAATATTTTTTCGTAAAGTCAATTTTTTTTCAGAAGAAGAAGAAGCTCCTCCAATTTTTAATGAAGAAGGAATAAATTTTATATATATTAAAAATGCACAATTATATTTTGTAATATGTACATTAGATAATTCTTCTCCAAATTATCTTTTAGAAATTTTAGGGAAAATAATGAAAATAATAAAAGATCATTGTGGTGAATTAACAGAAGAATCAATAAAAAAAAATTTTGTTTTAATATATGAAATAATAAATGAAATGATTGATTTTGGTTTTCCTCAATTATCAACAACAGAACAAGTAAAACAATTTGTATTTACTGAACCAATTGTAATTTTAAATAATATTAATACTATAAAAGAAATGATAAATACAAAAGTAAAATCCAATGAAAATACAAAAAGATCAATTATGATTACAAAAGATTTTAAAAGTAAAAATGAAATTTATGTTGATATTTTTGAAAAAGTTACTTGTTTATTTAATAAAAATAGTAATATTATTAATAGTGAAGTTGTTGGAGCAATTAAAATGAAAAGTTATTTAAAACAATCTCCAGAGTTGAAAATTGTTTTAAGTGATGATATTTCCTTTTCGAAAAGTAATTATAATGGTAGAAAAATATTTATTGATGATTATAATTTTGATCAAGGAGTTCAAACTAAAGATTTAATTAATTTAAGTACTTTATATATTATTCCTCCTGAAGGAGAATTTATTTTAATGAATTATCATATTAATTCTGAATTTGATCCTCCATATAAAATTTTTACAATTGTAGAAGAATTTGATTATAAATTAGAATTAAAAATTAAAGTTCAAGCAAATTATTCTAATAAAATAAATGGTGGAAATATTACGATTAAATTTAATATTCCTAAATTAACTCAAAGTGTATTTTTTGATTTACCAAAAAATCAAAATAATCAAAAAGTAGATTATAATAAAAGTCAACAAATTTGTATTTGGAAAATACCAAAAATGAATGGTGGAAGTGAATATAATTTAACTGTTAAAATTACTCTTCAAGTTAATAAACCTAATCAATTAAGAAGAGAATTAGGTCCTATTACAATGACTTTTGAAATTCCAAATTATAATATAAGTAAATTACAAATTAAAGAATTGAAAGTTATGACTAATGATAAAAAATATAATGCATTAAAATGGGTTAGAATTTTCACTCAAGCTAGTTCCTATGTTTTTAGAATTGCATAAATTTTTAATTGTTTTATTTAAATAATTTAAACATTACACATAATTTTTTATTTTTTTAATAACTTATATAACTAAATTATTTGATTTAATAGTAAAAAGAAAAAGGTAAAAATTTCAAATTTAATGAAAAAAGTCCTTAACAAACAAAATATTTTTAATAATAAAACAAAATTAAAAAAAAAAGAAAAAAAAATAAAAAAAAAAAAATTTTATAAGTTTCTTTTAAAAAAATCAAAATTAAAAATCCCAAATCAACGAAAATAAATTTAAATTATTTATCTCAAAAAAAAAAAAAACAAAATAAAAACCAAACCAAAAAAAAAGCTTTTACTTTCCTTCTTCATCTTTTTTATCTTTAACATCATCAGCTCCAATAATTTTAGCATCAGAATGCATTTCACTTAATTGTCCAGCATCAAATCTTGGTCTTTTAATAGTTTTAACTTTTCTAATAGTGCAATGTTCAATAGGATGAATTTTTCTACATCTTTCTTCCATATCTTTAGTAATTTTATCATCTAAGACTTTAGTAACAAGATCTTTAAGAGAGCATTTTCTAACATTACTAACAATAATTTTTTTAATAATAGCTCTAATTTGTTTAATTTGACTTCTTTGAGCATAAGAAGTTCCTCTTAATTGATGAGGAGTTTTGGCAGTAAAACAAATAACAAAGAATCTCATAAGAAAACCATCATTAGTTTTACAATCAACAAAAATATCAATTAATGAAGTCCATTTTCTAATTAAAGAACATAAATAATCTCTTGTTGTATCCATACCATAAAAATTTGTTTTAGCTACTTTTCCTCCTTGTTCAGCTTCTTCTACTATTAATTTTATTTTTTTTGATGGAGGTTGTCCTTTGTTTAAGTCACCAAAATTTGCTTCGTATACTCTTCCTTTTATATTGTCTGATACTAATTTTTTTCCTACAGTTTGATTTACTGGAGATACTGTAAAGTCACGATTTGCAAACATTGCTGGAGCTTTAACTGTCCACCATTCTTTCTTTAAAAATTTGTCTCCAACTTTCTTTTTTGCTCCTTTTCTTCCTTTTGAAAAGTTCTTTGGGTTTTTTCCAAATGACATCTTTGGTAAAATGATTTTTTTATATCTAAACAAAAAATATTTAATTTTCAGGGAAAATAATTATTTTTTTTTTTTAAATAATTTATTTATTTTTTTTTGGGTTTATTTTGTTTTTTTTATTAGTTTATTTAAGGTTTTTTTTTTATTTTATTTTAATTTTTTTTATTTGGGTTTAGATGGATATATTTATTTTTTTATTTTGGTTAATTATTATTTGTTTGCTAAGTTTTTTTTTCATTTTTTATAGAAAAATATTTTATATTAAAAAATCTATTATAATATCTATATATATATTCTAAAATTGTGCATTATTTTAATAAAATAATAAATACATATAATTTTAATATTTTATAACACAACTACAATTGTAACTTATAAAATTTACTTTAAATTAACTAACTTCTTCTTCTTCTTCATTTTTTTCTACTATTCTACTATGGCTTTTTTGAATTAATAATTTTAGAATTGGTCCTGAATTATAATCTTCATTTTGTTCAGATAAATTTTTTTCATCTGAAATATTATTTTTCCTTTTTTCGTTTTTTAAGCTATTATTATTCACTTTTGTTTTTTTTTGAATATAAATATTATTCTTTTCAATAGATATTGCTCCTTTTTCAATGCAACAAACTCCCATTATTTAAAAATTAATTATACTAAAATTATAGAAGTTTAATAATTTAAGTTTTTGAAAATAAAATTACATAATTTATTTATTCAGTTATATATTTTAATAATAATTTATAATCTTTTTTTATAATTAATAAAATAAATGATTTAATTAATCTATAAGTTCTTTTTTAATATTTTAACTTGAAAAAGAAATTAATAATTTTTCTCTTAATTTTATTTATATAATATTTTATATTTTTATATATAAGATTTATATTTAAAAAAATATTAATTTTTTTTTCATTTAATCAAGAAATAAGAAATAAAATTATCTATATTATGAAAATAAATTGAAGTTAATTTCAAATTAACATTAAAGATTAATGACCTATATTTTTAAACAATTGAATTCTTAAAGAGATTAAAATATTTCATTAAAATTATTTATATTAAAAAATCTTATTTACTTTTTCCTTCAATTATGAAAAATTTTTTTAAGATAAAAAATGAAAAAATTGAAAATTCCAAAATATAATTCCCAAAAATAATCATATTTTTTAAAAGATTTTTCAAAAAAATTATTTTGAAAAAGGATGGAAATTTATTTATAATTATTTTTTTAATTAAAACTAAAATGGAATTTTCTTTTGAAAATAAACAATTTAGAATTAATTTTATTTCAAAAAAATTTATGGAATTAAATTTAATTTTATCACCAAAATTATTAGACAATGATGATTATGAAAGAATTACCTCAACATTAATTTCCTTTGATTTTTTATATAATAATTCAGAAAAATTAACTCAAAATTTAAGCATTGATTATTTATTTAAAAAATTATAATATTTATATTTAAATCTTGATGATATTTCAATTCCTGATTGTCCAGAATTAGATTTAATAAATTCTAAACATAAAAAAGAAGAAGTAATTTATCAAAAATTAAACAGGAATTTATTTTCTGAAATTGACCAAAAAATAAAAAATCAATTCAATTTAATTTATCATAATAATAATAATGATTATCTTCTTTGTGAACCTATTATAGAATGGGCAGAAAATATTTTCCCTGAATTTTCTATTATAAATTTAAAAAAAATTGATGAAAAAGAATTAATCAATAATTTAAAAAATATTATAAAAAAAAGCAATCTCAATATATTACTTAATGATTATTTTAAATTAGGATATTATTTGTTGAAGGAAAAAATAAAAGATATAAATGCTATTAAAGATGAAAAAACAAAAGAAAAGAAAATAATTAATCTTTTAAAACGTTTAAAATGTTCAATGTGTTACCCAGCAAGAGTTTCATCTCTGACCTCTCCCTTATAAAATAGATTCAATTAAATAGAAAAAAATGAAGAAATGTAAAAAAAATAATTAAAAAATTTAAAAATAAAAAGATATTTTGAATATATATAGATAAAATCTCTTTTAGAATGTTTCAATGAATATGAAATAAGGTATTATAACCTTAAAGTAATAAAATCATACAATTAAAGAAAAAAATATGCTAATGATAAATAAGAATATATTTTTAATAATTGTTTTATTTAAAGAGATTGTATATAAAGATATATTAAAGATAAAAATAAAAATGACAATAATGAGTTAAAAATGTGATTATTTTTCAAATATTACAATTTATTGATAAAAAAAGAAAAGATATTAAAAGAATATAATTTAACTTTTAAAAAAATAAATCAAATGACTTAAAAATTTCAGAATCAATATAATTTTGATTGAAAAAACTATAGGTTTTTAAAATATTATCAATTCATTATTTAATATAAATTTTAATTGAATATGTCTTTAAAATGAAAAATATTTTTATTTTGTATTATATGAATTTTTAAACCACAAAATATTTTTTTTTGTTTATTAAAAATATTTCATTTTATTAAATTACATAAATTAAGATAAAAATAAATAAAATGATTTTGGTTTTTCGAAATATTTTCATACAATAATTTACTTTTATCCTTTATGAATTAATGATTATTTTGATTTTTGTTCATAAAATTAATGATTCAAATAAAAATGATATTTTTGCTTTATGAGTTCATTTATTTAATATTTTTTGTAAAATTAAGCATTAGATTTAAATTAAATTAAAATATTTGTTAATTTAAAAATTCCCATAATTTAATATTTCCATCATTTGAATACGATATGAAATTATTATCTTTTAATTGAATAAAACCATCAATATTATCATTATGTGCTTTTTTAATTATTTGAACACATTCAAAATTTTCAATATTATAAATTAATATATCTTCACTTCCTCCTCCAATAAAAATTATTTTTTTATTTTTAATAATTTCTATTCCAATACAAGTAAAAGGTAATTTAATATTTATAATATTGTTTTTTTCTTTTATTGAAATAACTGATAAATATTTTCCTCCTAAAATAATTTTATTATTATCAATTCTTTTTAAAGCATTTTTATAACCACAATTTATATTTTGAAAATTTATGATTAATTCAAAATTATTTAAATTCCAAAATTTAGTTCCATCATAACCAGAAGTTATTAAAATATTTTTATCTTCTAATATTAATAATGAACCAACCCAATCAGAAGCATTTAATATTGTTTTTAATTGATATTTATTATAATTTTGTTCCCAAATTTTAATTGTATTATCATTTGAACAAGATATTAAATCTTCATTTAAACAATATTGAATTTGATTTATCCAATCAGTATGTGTATTTTTAAGATTTTGATTTAATTTAAATTTATTATTAATTTTAATCCAGGTTTTTATATTACTATCCCAAGAACAAGTAACAAAATTATTTTCATCTTTAATATCTATTGATGAAATATAATTTTCATGAGCATTTTTAATCGTTTGTACAATATTAAAATTAATATTATATATTTTAATTGTTTTATCATTTGAAACAGATATTATATTTCCTAATGGAAATATTTTTATTGAATTAATCCAATTATCATGTGCCTTAATTGATTTATTTAATTTTAAGCTATATTTCATTTAGTTTATTTTCATTAAATCTAAATTATTAATTAATTTTTTATTTTTATTTCTCAAATATATTTATTTTTAATTGAAAATAATTCTATATTTTTTTTATATCAAAAAATTATTGAAAAATATACATTAAGTTTTTAAAGATAATAGAATAAATGTTTTTTTCTCTTATAAATAGATATTACAAGAAATATAATCATATGAGAAAAAATAATCAAAATTTTTCTTTCTTGTCATTTGATATTTTAAAAGTAATAATATTTTTAAGAAATAAAGGAACAAAATATTTAAAATAGGAAATATTTAAATAAATTAATTTTACAAATTATTTCAAATGGGTGTGTTGTGAAACAAAGAAAATCAAAGGAATTTCAAAGACATTTCAAAAATCTTTAAAATATTTATTAAAAAAACACCAAAAAAAAGAAATTAATGAAAAATAAAATATTAATTTATCTGTTAAAAAAATATATAAAAAAAGAATAATAAAAAATAAGATTTTCATGATTTTAAATAAAGAATCTAAATAATTGTAATTGAAAAAAACATAAAAATTAATAATTATATTAAAGATAATTATAATGAATTTAATTTATAATTATTTGAAAAATAAAGGATAAAAAAATGTTAATGTTTTGTTCATCAATATATTTATAATTTTTCAACCGTAAAATATTAATTATTGTTTATAAATTAATAATATACTCAAAATATATATTTGATTATTAATATATTTAAATCCATGATTTATAAATTAATTGGAATACTTTTATTTTTTTTATTAAAAAAAATAATAATATAATATTATGAATATAATAAATTAATTAAAGGAATAAAAAATGGAGGCCCCTCAACCAGTAATTTCATCAATCCCAATGAAAGAAATAATATTAGATGATTTAAAGATAAAATATAATAATATTTTAGTAAAATATTTAAATGACAAAGTATTTAAAGAAGAAAATGTAAAATTATGGATGAATAATATTTTAATAGAAGCTAAAGAATATTTTATTAAAAAATATCCTGATTATGATTTATTTCTTTATATTTATATATATCCAAATCATGTTTATTTTAGAACAAATGGTATTTCTATTTCACTAATTGAATCAGATTGGTGCGATTCTGTTGACTTTAGAACTAATCATTTATATGGAGCTCTATTTTTTTTTTATTACAAAAATTATACTTTAACATATTCAATTGATGAATACGAAAATGAAATAATTCAAAAAGGAAATGAACTTCTTGTAAAATATTTAAATGGAATTCAATATGATTATAATAAAGTACCAAATTATAATGACGGTATTAATAATGAACATATTGGTTTTATATTAAAAAAAGAAAAATATCTAAGATGTTATCTTTCAACTGAAATTTATCAAAATCCAATTAAAAATAAATATTTTTTTAAATATATGAGTTATGGAAAAAATATTTATTCAAAGATATTTCAAACATATACTAATAATTCCTTAACATGTATTCATTCTGTTTTTTTCTTTAAATAATCGAAGAGAAAGAATATTTTTAACAAATATTTTTACAAACTCTTTAAATATTTTTTTCTATAAATTCTCTTTAAAATTATATATTGAATAATAAAAAATAATTATTCAAAATTTTAATTTAATTTTTCTATAATGATTTAATTGATAAAATTATTTGATATTCATTTCATAATCAAAAATATGGATATAGAAACAAATAAATAAAAAAAATTATAAATTTTTATTTGCGCAATTAATAATTAATTTATGTAAAATAATATAAATAACACAAATAAAAGTCAAAATAAAATAAAAAATGGAAAATCAATTAGTAGATGATAATTTTATAAATACAAATGGAAAAACATCATTTTATAGAAAAATTATATATGGAATATTAATTATCTTTTTAATTTTGGTTATTATCAGTATTATAATCAAAGCAATAGGAAAAACAATAGTGGAAAAAATGGATAAAATAGGTTTGATTGAAGCATGGAATGATTTATATGGAGAAAAAATTGAAAACATTCCTTATTTTAAAAATGATATAATAAAAAATTCTTTTTCTAAAGAAGGTAATAATTATAATGAAAAAATAGGAGAAATCAATAATGGTAAAAATTATTCAAAAAATGAAAGAAATTATTATGATTTATATATTCCATATTCATCAACTTTTAGAAAAGATAAATATAATAAAATTTTATTATTTATACATGGAGGAGCTTGGATATCAGGAAATAAAAATGATTTTTCTTATTTATGTTCAAGATATACTAAAATGGGTTTTATAACTGCAACAATGGAATATACATTATTATTAGAAAAATATAAAGAATATAGTATATTTAGAATAATTGATGAAATAACATCTTGTATTGAAAATATTAAAGAATATTTAAATAATAAAGGATATAATATAAATAAATTAGAAATGGCAATTGGAGGTGTTTCTGCAGGAGCTTATTTAGCACTTTTATATGGTTTAAAAATTAAAAACCCTCCTATTCCTATTAAATTTATTATTAATATTGTAGGTCCTGTTTCTTTAGATAAAGAAGATTGGTATAAAGTTAAAGAAAATAATAAAACTTTAGAAAATATAGAACCTGAAAATATTGATAAAGCTATTAAAAATAATGAAATTGTGAATATTTTTGAAAATGAAACAGTTTATGTTGGATTAATGAATACATTTATTGGAAAAAAATATAGTGAAAAGGAAGAAAATGAAATGATTGATAGTGAAAAAAAAATAAAAAAAGATAATGAAAAATATAAAGAATTATATAAAATAGCAAAAAATATATTTCCAACAAATTATATAGATCAAAATAGTATTCCAATTTTATGTGAATATGGAGGTAAAGATAATATGGTTGGAATATCTGGTTATAGTAAAATGAAAAAAATGATTAATACAAATAATAAAAGAATTGAACTTGTTTATATGAGATATGGCAGTCATGTTTTAGAAGATTGTTCAACTGAAAATGGAATTGAAGCTATTAGAAAAATGCATTTCAAAATTTTAGAATTTTCTAAAAATTATTTTACTAATGATGATTAAAAATTTTCATTTCAATGTTAAAAGTAATTATTTGTATTTAAGATTAAATAACAAAATATTTAAATAATTTTAATAATTAATTTATTTTAATTATTAAATTTATTTCAATTTTCTTTTGAAATATTTTTTATCTGATTTTTTAACCAATTAATATATTTAAAAAATATAATAAATAAAAATTATTTTTTTTTCAATAAACTTTTTAATAATTAATAAACAAAAATATAAGAAGATTCAATTAGAATATAATTTTAAAGGAAAAAAATTTTGAGATTAATTATTATATTTTAATGTAAATCCCTTTAAAATTAAAATTTTTTGTAAAAACATTTTTAAACTTTAAATAAAAATTATAAAAAAAAATGTCTGAAGAAAATATATTGAAAATCTTGATTCTAATAGAAAAATGTTTACCGAAAAATAATATTATAAATGGAATTTTGATGTATTTAAGAATTATACCTTTATTTTTAGTAACTCATGATTGGAATATTCATTATAAAAATAGTATAACATATTATTTTTCATTTTATACTACTTTACCAATAATTCATAAATCACATTCACATTATATTTCAGCAGGAATAATATTGTTATTATTCATATTTTCAATCATTAATATTTTCTTATTTTTTAAATTTTACTTTCAAATAAAAGAATTAAATAAGGTCACACAACCAAGATGTTTTAAAATAGGAATTCAAATGATTTTTTGGATAAATTTTATTTTTTCTCCTTTTACTTTTATGTTTTGTTTAGAAAATTATTTTTGTTCTCCAATATATGATGAAACAAAAGAATATAAATTTATTAAAAGTTATAGTGACGATTGCAGAAATATAGCGAATTTTCTTATTATGATAATTCAAACAATTTTAATAATATATTGTTTTATAGTAAATATTATTTTTTCAATTTTAGTGGCAAAACCATGTTGTCTTACTTCTTCTTTTATAATCACAAAATTAAATGAAATAAAGTTTAAATTAGCTTTTTTTCCTTTTTTCCAATCAGTTTTAGTGATAGATTATTATTTACCTTTAAAAATTTGTGTTATAATAAAAGGTATTATTAGAGCTCTATATATTTGGTATTATATATCCTTTATTTCAAGTGAAACAAAAAATTTTTTTACAAATTATAATATGAGAATAAATATTATTTTCGTAGATTCAATGTGCTTTTTTTCCTGTATAATAGAATATATTTGTTTACTTGATTATAAGAATAATTTTCAATTTTTACAAAAAACTCGAACAATAATTATATTCAAATTAATAATAGAGGCAACTTTATCTTTCATTGTCATCCAAATATTTAATTTAATAGAAACAAAAATAACAATACAATTTTTTAATGGGAAAATCTCAAATAGATATTCTTATGAATTAATAAATAAAATTTTTTATATTTTTTCTCACCCTGAAAAAATCATTGGAAATGATATTTTATATGAAATAATTGAAAATTTTGATACTATTTTTAAATTACATAAATCTGAAAATCAATGTATTAAATATCCTGGAATTAAGTGTTATTGCGGTAAATATACTTATAATGATTTTGTTAAACAATCTGAAAAATATTTAGATGTAGTTAATGGAATTAGAATAGGGAAAAAATTTAATTTTAAAATATTAAAAATTAATTTTCCTATTATGTATAAATATATAGAAAAAAATATTAAAATTCATTTATTTACAAATAGAGGGAGTTTTAATAATGAAAATTATTTATTAGTTTTAGCTTTTTTTTGTATTATTTTTAATAAAAATTATAATAAAGGACTCTTTTATATTGAAGAATTTTCAAAATCAAAATTTTATTCGTCAAATAGATTAATACAATTTCAATGTAAATTAATTAAACTAGTTCTTTTAGATGATTATAATAATTATTTAATTCATAAACCAGAGAAATTAAATCAAATTATTTTAGAAAATTCTTTCCAAGGGATATATAAAGCCTATTCAAAAATCTCTGAAATTATTCTAATAGAAAGTTATCTTGAAAATGTATTAAGAGTTTATATAGATTCATTAAATTTTTATAAAGAAAATGATTGTTCTTTCAATGATTTTATCCATTTAATGAGGAAATTTAAAAATTCTATAAAGAAAATGAATAAAACGTTAATAAATTTATTTGGTTCAAAAATAATAACATCATATCATTTATCTGCAAAATTAACCATATTTTATTCATTTTTTTATTTAGAATTACCAAAAAATATAAATAGATGTTTTAAAAATATATTTGAAATAACATGTAAATATGAAAATTTTTCATGTATTATATTAAATACAATTAATAGTAGAAATTCTTGGAAATTTATTATTGATTATGCTTCAGATAGTTTTTGTACTGAAACTGGATATACATTAGATTATTTAAAAAATAAAAACATTAATGATATAAATCCTGAAACATTAAGAAAATCTTATAACTATAATGCTTTAGAAACAATAAAATTAGGAAAAAATCAACTCATTTTAAAAGAATATATTTTTATCAATAAAAAAAAACATGCTTCTTTATGTGATTTAGTTGGAATTGTAATTTTTAATGGAGAAAAATTGAAATTATTTTTTAAAGTTTATCCTTATAATTTTAAAAAGCCAAACTTAGATTCAAACAAAAAAAAAGAAAAAAATAAAAAAAAGAAAGAGAATGAAAATTTAAATAGAGCAGAATGTTTTGCTTTCATGAATAAAAAAGGAAAAATTTTTGCAATTAGTAAATTATTTGAAGAATATTTTTCTTTAAATTTTCATTCAATTAAGAAATATAAAATAAATTTAATAAAAGATATATTAAAAATTGAAAGTATAGATGGAAAAAATATTATAAAAAAAAATTTAGCACAAGTTTATGAAAATATCGCCACATTAAATTTTAATTTAATGCAAAATTCTTCAAATGAAGAATTTACTAAAACTTATAAACGTATAAGAGAAATACAAAAACAAGTTTTAAAAAATATAAATTCTTTTTTAGTATGTGTTATTGAAAAAAAGGAAATCCCAAAGAATAATAGAGAAATAAAAATTTATTATTTTGTATGTTTTCATTTAGAAGTAAATAATGTTTATACAATTTTTGAAAATTTTTTAGATAATATGAATACAATCAATAATAATTATTTTATATTTCCATCAAAAACAAAAATAGGAGAATTTGTTAATACTTTAAGTAATAAAAAAAAAAAAGAATCAAAAAAATTTGAAATTAATAACAATCAAAATGAGGTTTTAATAAAAATTCGTCAAATCCAAATATTATCAATAAAACAATTATTATTAAATTATAATATTAGAATTAATGAAATTTTAGATTTTACTTTAAAAGAAGAAGAAGAATTTAATGCATATAATAATATAGTAGAGAAAGAAACAAATAGATTAATTTCTTCTACTTCAATTCAATCAAATAATAATTTAAAAAGAATTTCAAATGAATCAATTGATAATTTCGATAAATTTTTTAAAAACAGAATAGTAGAAGAACCTTATGTTTTACATAAAAAAAGAGATTACAGTTATTGTCTTAAAATAAAAATATATATTCTAATTTTAATTTGGATTTTATTAACAATAATAGTCATAATTTTGCAATGCTTAATTATTAAAATATCAAATTCTCAATTAACTGTGGTTACAAATCTATCAGAAATATTAAGAAATTCTTTAATGACAAAAAATATCATTTATTCCTTTATAACTACCTTAGTTTTTATGCAATATATTGCAAATAATTTAAATAATAATACTTATATTGATAATGGATTTACAAATACAATTCCATTCCATAAAGAAAAAATTTATGTAAGAATCAAAGATTTTTTATATTATTTTAAAGTATTTGAAAGACAAGAAAAATTTTTATGTGATTATAATGAAATAAAAGCAATTAATATTTTTTTTGAAGAATATCAATATATAAATGTGAAAGCCGATGATATGCAAGAATTATTCTCTTTAAATGCTATTTTATCAAACTCTCATTTACGAGCATATGAAGTAATTCAGAATACAATAGAACCTTTTTTATTTAATATATCTTATTGGGATATTCCTAATAGAAAATTATTAGGAGAATCTGCTTTTTTTCAATTTGTTTTTGATAATTATTTTTGTCATGGAAAATATGCTTGGGATGAAGTTGAGAATATAATTTATCATCATATTGAAACTAAAACTTCAAAAAAACTTTATTTAATTTATATTATTAGTATCATTAGTGGAATTTTATTTTGTGGCTTTTTTGTAATTCAATTTTTTTTCTTTACAAAATTCAATAATCAAATTTATGCAAGATATTATCTTAATTATAATTATCTTCAATATTTTAATCCTTTGCTTTTAAAAAAAGTAAATATAATTAAAGATTTTATTAATAATACGAACATTGAAAAATTATATAAAATTAGTCATCAAAAAATTACTTTTGAAGATAATTTAGAAGATAATAATATTTTTAAAACCAATTATATTAGAATAAATAATAAAATGCCATTAATAATAAAATCATATAATATAAAAGAGATAAATACAAACGAAAATATAAAATTAGGAATAAATGAAGCAAATTCTATTTATATAACACCAAATCAAGAAAGTTTCATAGATCAAAGAATAAAAACTGAAAATACAACTATAATTAATTATATTCAAAATAAAGAAAAAATGAATGAAATTAATACAAATTTTATTCATGATCCCCCTCTAGAAAAAGATAGTAATAAAATAAAAACAATAATGACTTCTTCTAAATCAAAAACAATAAAAAAAGTGAAAAAACCAAAAAGAACATCTAATCTTTTTAAAAATAATCAAGAAAATAATAATTCTAATAATAATACTACAACAAATAAAAATTTACTTAGTGAAAATGTTTTAGGAAATAATATAAAATTATTTAATAATGAATTAAATAAAATTAATACAAAAAAAGATTTATCAAAACCCAAACAATTTATGCTATATTTAATTTTTTTTTCTATTACTCTTCTTTCACTTACAATATTTTTCATTTTAAATGATTTAATAATAAAAGCAAATTTAAATACAAAAATAACATTCTCTTTCACAGTAAAAAATTTAATCGATACAATAAATAATACAATGGAAATTATTTTAATATATTCAATTATTTTATTAAAAGGAGATGTATTAACTTTTGAATATGAATCACATGGTTATTTATCATTATTTGAACAATTAAATTACATAAATAATATAAAAACACATAATGTAATTGAAGAAGCTTTTGAAAGACATGATATAGTAAATTCAAGAATTCAAGAATTATTATCTAAATATTCAAATTATTTAATAGTTTATAATACCTATTTAAAAAGAATTAATTCTCCAGGTGCATGTGAATATTATGTTAAATTTTATTTTGAGAATAAAGAAACTTATGATTTTTCTTTTTTAAATGCTTTTAATTATGAACCTGAAGAAATTATTAAAGAATGCAATAATATTACAAAAGGTATTAATTCTCAAGGAATTACTTTAGCCGTTAACAGTTTAATTACTTCTATAAAAACTCAATATTATGATTTTAAAAGTGATGAAGAAAGAGAAAAAAATTTATTATTTAGAGCAAATAATGAAAAATATATTAGTTATATATTAGAGATTGATTTAATTTTTGATAAACTTATTATTAATTTAATTATTTGTTGGGTTCAAGATTTAAAAAATGCACAAAATAGATTTGATATTTGGTTTTATTTAGTTTTTGGTTTAATGCTTTTATTGATTTTTTCAATTTTTGTTTCATATATAGTTTTATTTCCTATTAAAACTTTAAAAGAAAATGAAATTATAAATTTTGTAGAACCTTGTTATTATAATACAATTATGTTTTAAATTATTATATTTTTAATTATATTCTTGAGGAAAAAGTTGGTAAATTTAATAAATAATGCATATATATATATTAATAAATTTAAATATTATTATTTTAAATTTAATAAAATTTTTATCCTTTAAGGAACTTATTTTTTTATTATTAGTGATAAATTTAATAATTTAATATTTAAAGGATTGATTACAAAACAAATTAATAATCAAATTTTTATATTTAATCTTAAAACATTTTTTTGAAATGAAAAATATAACTTTTATTAAATAAAAAAAGAATTCATTCTTTTTTAATATTATTTTCTATACTTTTATAATTATCTCCCAATAAGATTTTTCCAAATTTTCAAAAATATATATAATTAATTATCTCATTCTGAGGTTTAAGAATTCTTTAAATTATTTATTCTATATATTAAATATTTTTGTATGGTTTATAATTTTTTTTAATTTTATTATTTTTATCAAACTTTAATCAAAGATTTATTTATCTATATATTTTTTTTAATAATAATATTATTTTTAAAATATTTAAAAGATAAAAAAAATTTATTTTTATTGAACTATTAACTAATTATATAATCAAAGATTATTTTTTTTCTTTTATTACTAAAAACATTATTCTTAAAATAAACAATCAATAAAATAGTGAATATAGTGAATTTCCAAAAATTAAATAAAATAACCATCAAAAATAATCTAATAAACACATTTCCCCCAGTTTTTGGATAAATTGAAAAAAATTGAGAAACAGAAATCAAAAAGAAAATCATTAATAAAACATTAGAAAATATGAATAAATCAAAAAGTTTTTTTTTTAATAAAAATATACCAAAACCAATAATAAAATCAAAAATCATAATAATGAAAGATAAATATATTGAAATTAAAAAAGAATGTTCAAACTCAAATGAATTTTTATTTTTATTAGAAAAAAATGTTTCTGAAATATGATTTTGATTAAATGATAATGTACAAATATAAAATAACAATGAAAAATAAAAAATTACTTTAATTAACCATATAAGAAATTTTTCTAAATAATTTTGATTAGAAAATAATATTGGAAAAGGAATAAATTTATTAATAAGAGCTTTTTTATAAAAAGAAATAAAATATTTTTTTTCTTCAATTTGAATAGTACTCAAAATATCATTATCAGCTAATTTTTTAATTGCTTTTTTTGAATTATAACTTGTTTCATTTTCAAATTGTTTTAATGTTGAATTTTTTGTATTAGTTGTAAGTATTTTTATAGGAGGATTACTTTTCGTTGCTTGAATATTTTTTATTTTAAATTTTACAAAATATAAAATTACTAAAAAAGATTGAATTAATAATAATATTAATGAAAAATAAAAACCAACATTTGATTTTATTTTTTTTGAATTTAAATTACATCCTAAATATTCGAAATAATCTTTTGCTTTTTGAGATGCTGATATTTTTTTAAAAGATCCTTTTGATATTTCATAATTATTAAATTCTAAATTATCTTGAATTAAACAATTACATTGGATAACTAATTCATCATAAAAAATATTTTCAATTGAACAATCTTTTCCACATATTTTTTCTCCATTTAATAATAATAACTCTTTTCGATCTTTAATTGGAATATCATAATTGTTTATTGATAAAGGTTGACATATATCTATAAAAATTTTATCTTTTTCATTTAAAATATTTATTCCTTTTTTTTCTAAACTTTTAATTAATTCTAAATAATTAGAATCAGAAAAAATTGAAGATAAATTTTTTTCTATTGAATAATTAGTATAAATTTCTTGAATGTTAACTTCTTTTGCTTCTTCTGTAAATATTTTAAACGATGTTTTTTTATTTATATTATCCTTAACTACAATATTATATAAATTATCTTCATTTTCATCTAATCTTCTATTATATTTTCTTGTAGATTTAAGAAAATTAATTGAAATTAAATTATCTTTCAATAAAAGTTCACTGCAACTTTCATCATTATATATAATCATAATATATTCATCATTTATATTTTTTATTTCAATTATAGTATTATTTGAATCTTTTAAATTTTTATAGTAATTTATAAATAATTCCGAAATATCAACTTCATTTAAAGATACATCTTTTTCTATTTCAATTTTTTTACATTCAAGTTGTGGAATACATTTACTTCCTTTTCTCATTAAATAATAATCAGAATTACATTCTTCACAATTTAATTCATTTTTACAAATTTTACAATCTTGTAAACAAGGTTTAAATTGATATAATTTATTGCTATCTTCAAATAAATAATAAGAATATAAAGGTTCAGAAATATTATAACATTTATTTTTACTTGAATCCATAATTAAACCATAATTATTTTCACATTCAAAACATTGATTTTCTTTACATTTATAACAATTATCCATTGTAAAATTACATGAAGTATAATGTATTCCATTATCTTTTGTATAATAACTTTCTTTTGGAATTAATGTAGATATATTTATACAATTTTTATTATCTGAATTTAAAATTGTAAAATCATTTCTACATTTTTCACAAGAATTTCTTTTTGATTGAACACAATAAATTATTCCTCCTTCACAATCATAATAATTTTTTCCATTATCTTCACTACAATAATAATTATTTATTAATGTATTTTCATCAATACATTTTGATAAATCTCCATTTAAAATTGAATAACCATTTTTACATAAAATACAAGTTTTTGTATCTAAACATCTTTCACAATTTTCAATATGACTATTACAAGGATAATAATTTCCATCATCACCTTTTAAATATTTATTTTTATCTTCATTTTGATTTATTTCTTCTTCATTAAAACAATATGAAAAATTATTAATAATTCTAACATATGGATTTTCACAAACTAAACAATAATTTTGATATTCACAATATTTACAATTTGTAACACTTTTTTTACAAGAATAATATAAATTTCCATTATCAATTGGATAATATTCTTTAGTAATATTATTTCTATTAATACAATGTCTACTTTCATTTAATTCTTCTGCTAAAACATATTTATTATCACATATTGTACACATATTTTTTGAAATACAATAAAGACATCCTTCCATTATATCTGAACATTTCTTTTTATTTCCTTCTGAATCTTCAATTATATCATTTCCAAGATCTGATTCCCATTTACATTCATTTTTATTTTCACTTAAAGTATAATAGGGATTACATTTTGTACAATAAGTTGAATTTAAACATTCATTACATGCTTTTATTGGTTTATGACATGATTCATAATTGTAATTATCTACTTTATAATATTTTTTACTTAAACTTTCTATTAGTATACATTTTGTATTATCGTTATCTAATATAGTATAAAAATTCTCACATTGAAGACAATGATTTTCACTTAAACATTTTTCACAATTATTAACTCCTTGATAATTACATGTATAATATTCTTTATCGTTTACTTTATAATAATTAGTATTATTTATTATATAATTTCCATTTATACATTTTGTAAAGTCTTTATTAATAAAATAAAAATCATCATCACATTTTGTACATTTACTTCCTTCTTTTGAACATTCATTACAATTTTCTATTTTTTTTGAACAACTATAATAATGATTTCCATTATCTTCAGTATAAAAAGATTTATTATTTTTATAATTATCAGTTAATTTACATATTGAATCATCATTATTAATAATCGAATATCCTTCATCACATTCAGAACATTTATCTTTTTTAATATCAAAATAAGTTTTACAATTCTTAATTTCAGTATAATAACAATTATAATGTTGAGAAGAATCTTTTTCACAATTATTTTTATCAATATCTTCTTCATTAATACATTTAGAATAATTATTATTTATTGTTATATAATTTTCAAAACATTCAATACAAGTTTTTTCATTACTACATCTATTACAATTATCAATTAAATAATCACATGAATAATAATTAATACCAGTATCATTTGTATAATATTTATCATTATTTTCAAAATTTTTAGATTCTAAACATTGATCATATTTTCTATTTAATAAACTATAATTATCTTGACATCTAGAACATATTTTTTCACCTTGACAAGTTAAACAATTTTTTATTTTTTTTTCACATGAATAAAAATGATAATTATCTTCAGTATAATATTTAGTAGTATTTAAAGTATTTCTATTATAACATTCTTCATCATCAATAATAACATAACCAGCTTTACATTCAATACAATTTTCAGGTGAAGAACATTCATTACAATTATCAATTAAATAACTACATTCATAATAATGAATTTCATTATCAGGAGTATAATATTTTTTACTATCTCTAAAATTATATTTTATTTCAATACATTCATTATATATATCATTAAATATTGTAAAATCTTCAATACATTTTTCACATTTATTATTATTAGATTTTTCACAATATAAAATACCTGATGAACAAGAAAAATAACTTTTTCCATTATCTGGTGAACATATATCATCTCTACTTATATTTTGACATTTTGAATTATCCCAATTTATTAATCCATATCCATTTTTACAATTTATACATTCTTTTTTATTTAAACAATTTTCACAATCTTTAACAAAGAAACTACAAGGATAAAAAATTTTCTCATCATTTGATATTGGAAGATATTTTTGTCTATTAATATTATCTAATAATTCACATTTAGATTCCATTTTTAATAAACCATAATTGTCTTGACATTCAAAACAAATATTTTTATTTTGACAATATTTACAATGTTCAAATCCAACATAACAAGGATAATATATATTAAAATTTTCATCTAAATAATATTCATCATTTAAAGAAGATATATTTTTACATGAATATTTATTATTCTCATTTACAACAACAAATCCATTTTCACAACTTGAACAAATTTTACAACTTTTACATAAATAACAATAAGGAATATCAATTGAACATTTTTGACTTATTCCATTTGAATTTAAACAAGTTGTTTGACCTATTTCACTATCATTTTTTGAATGACATGTATAATCGTATAATTCATATTTTTCATAACATTTTGAACACTTTGTTAAACTTGAACATTCTAAACATCCTTTTATTATTTTTGAACAGTTATAATAACAATTTTCATTATTATTTTTATAATATGAATTATTTAAACTTTCTATTGAATAACATTGATTATTTTTCTCACAAATAATTGAATAATCATTTTTACATGATTTACAATAAGTTTTATTTTCACAGGTTTTACAATTTGGAATTCCTTTATCACAAGAATAATATTCACCATCATCTTCGTCTTCATAATAATTATCATTATCACTTAAATTTTTTCTAGGAATACATTTTGAATAATTTTTATTAAGAAAAGTATAATTATTTTCACATTTATAACAAATATTTCCATCAACAGAACATTCAATACAATTTGAAATACTTTTATTACAAAAATAATAATTCCTTCCATTATCATCAGTATAATAATTATTGTTTAGATCCTTTATTAAAACACATTTAGTTTGAACATAATTTACAATAGTATAATTTTCAATACAAACTTTACATAATTCTCTATCATCAGAACAAGTTTCACAATTATTAACATTACAATCACTATAACAATTAGAAGCATTATTAAAAATATATTTTTTCTTTTCATTCTCATTTACGCATTTAAACATATTATAATTACATAAAGTTATAGGAGAATATCCATTTTCACATTCAGTACATTTTGAACTACTTTCACATTTATTACAATGACTATTATTTTCAAAACAAGGACGAAAACTATCATCAAATTCATCATAATAATATCCTTCTAAAGATTCAGCATCAATATCATCAATACATCTTAAATTAGAAGGATCATTAATATATACAAATCCTTCAATACATTCAATACATGAAATATTTTTATTACAAATACTACAATTTGGAATATAATATGAACAAGAATAATATTTATAATTATCAGGAGTATAATAATTAATATTATTAATTTTATCTTTTGTAACACAAGTATTATCATTAAGTAAAATATATCCATCTTTACATTTAGTACAAACTGTAGAAGAAGTACATTCATCACAATTAGGCATTGCTCTGGAACAAGGATAATAAAGAGTATTTTTAACAAAATAATATTTTTTCAAATCATATCTACTTTTTAAAACACAACTCGAATATTCTTCAAACATGATATAACCATCTTTACAAGTAACACATCCTTTATCATGATTAACAGACCTACAAGTTTCATCTTCAAATTCACAATCCCCACCATATTTAACAAATCCAATTCTACAAGTTTTACATTTAGTTGCAGTACAAGTATAACAACCAGAATCACATTCATTATAAAAACCAGTACTATCTTTATAATATAAATCAGAAGGAACAGCACAATAACCTGCAGTATAAGATTCAATTGGTTTCATATTTGAAGGACAAACTAAGCATAATCTTCTTATTCTACAACCACCACAATTTTGACCACAATAACCTTCTCCAGTTAAATCTAATTGAGCTTTATGAGTACTATTAATTTGACTTCTTAATAAAGTGGTAGTAGGTACATAATCATAAGTGAAAGTATTAATTTTAGGTCTTGAATGTTTTTTAATACAATCTAACATAGAAAAACACGATTTTTCGGCAGTACAAACTAAATTATAATCAGGACATAAAATAGGACCATAATTATCAGCTGGTTTAACAGCACCTCCATCTCTCGGACAAACAATTCTTTGTCCATGTGAAACACTTAAATATAAAAAATCATTAGTACAATTATATTTAACACAAGCTGCAATATAACTAGAATAACTTTTAGATTCACTTGCTCTTGTTAAAACACAAATTGAATCATCACTATAACTATCACCTAATTCAATTCCATGAGTTCCTTTTCCATATTTACATGAACCTGGGAAATAATTTTTAGTATAATTTCCATATTGATCATTAAATAAATATGAAACTTGAGGACATTTATCAGCAAAATTTTCTTCAGAAATACAATATCCAAAACCTAATCTTGAAGGAGAACAACTTAAACTTTTATTATCATAGCAAAAATCATTACCAAAATATTTTTTATAAGTAGAGCAATTATTTTCCAAAAATTCACATCCTTTATTTTTACCAAATCTAAATAAACCTCCAGTATAATTTTTAGTTTCATACCATCCAGAATCTTCAAATAAAGAAAGAGTAATTTCTGATAAAGCAACATCAGGTCTATCAACTAAATTTACCATTAAATCACCTGTCATTATTCTACTTTCCCAATGAAATAATTTTGATTCATCTCCTCCATTATCTTCTAATTCAACTCCTTCTAAATTTAAACAATTAAAATGTCTTCTTGCTGAAAAAAGTACTTTTGGTGATGTTAATAAAGTTCTATTTCTACCATTTATTAATTTTGTTTTTATATATTTTTCAGGGAAATTATCTGGATCAAATACTAATATATGACACATTTCATGCATAAATAATTGAGTTAAAAATATATCTGTGTTATTTTTTGTTGTGTCAATTTTTGGATTTATTTGAATATATCCTCCAATTGGTCTTTCATTTATTGAGGAAATTTCACAATATTTTGACATTGCAAATATATTATCATTTAATTCTTGAAAATATGGAAATATTATTAAATCATATTCTATTCCATTTGTTAATATAGGATTAAAGGTATTTATGTTACAATGGGAAAAATTATATTTTGTTAATTTTTGTTCTAATCTTTCTACTTTTAATATTGATGACCAATATTCTGATGCGTTTTTTAATGCTGTTATCATTATTTCGTATTTTGCATTGTTTTGAGATTTCATATATGTGTCATCTATGAATATTCTTATTTTTCTTTTTCTTTTCTTTTTATTTGTGGAATCTAAATTTCTGGTTTTTATATTATCATCTTCAATTAAGAATTTTGATGAGGATAAATTTAAGAAAAATGATATAAAAAATAGAAAATGTATTATGGATTTCATATTTACTTCTTTTAAATTATTTTATAAAAAATGTTCCAATAAAAAGAAAAAAATTATTAATTATAAAAATTGAATAATATTTTTTAATTCTTTTATAAAAAATAAACATCAATTTTAAAATAAACAAACTTAACATTTTCAAATAATTTCTTTATATGATTTTGCTTATTTATTATAATAATATATTTTCAAAATATTAAATAAAAAAGATTAATTCTTATTTTAAATTGAATATTTCAATTTTTATATTACTTTCTTTAATTCAAAATATTAAATAAATTTAAATAAAAAACTCCAAAAAAAAAATAAAAAAATAATAAAAATTAATTTGATTTTTATTATGATTATATGTCTAATACTATTATAAATAATTAGTTTAGATAATAATTCAATAAATTGAAAAAAATCAAAACAAACAAAACTTTAATTAAAACATCTTCTAAACCTTTCTTAAACAAAAACAAAAAAAATAAAAATTAAATAGAAAAAAATCACTAAAAAAAAATTCTCCAAAAATTAAAATTAAAAGAAAGCAAAAAATCAAAAAATCAAAAATTTAAAAAAAAAAAAATTAATTCTTCAATTCAAATCTTTATAAATCAAAGAAATCAAAACAATTATTTCCCTCATTTAAAAAAAAAATAAATCCACTTCTCAATTAATATATAAATTTTCCTTTCAAAAAAAAATTTATATATAAAAAAAAATGTCAATAAAATACCTAACTCTCTCTCTCCTCATTCTCTGTACTTCCTGTGTCTTCCGTTCAACAAAAGTAACTGTAGTTGGAGCAGGAAATGTAGGAGCAACAGCAGCAAACGTATTAGCCTTAAACGAAGTAGCATCTGAAGTAGTATTAATTGACATAAAGGAAGGTTTAGCAGAAGGAAAAGCAATGGATATAATGCAAACATCTCAATTAAACGGTTTTGACACTCAATTAATCGGAGTAACAAACGATTATACAAAAACTGCAGGTTCTGATGTTGTTGTAATAACAAGTGGAATACCAAGAAAACCAGGAATGACAAGAGAAGAATTATTAGGAACAAATGCAGGAATAGTAAAAACTGTTGTTGAAAATTTACTTAAATATTCCCCAGATGCAATTTTCGTTGTTGTTGCTAATCCAATGGATGCAATGACACATTTAACATTGAAATTAACAGGTCTTCCAAGAAATAGAGTAATTGGTATGGGTGGATTATTAGATTCAAGTAGATTTAAATATTATTTAAGTAAAGCTTTAAATTGTAATCATAATGATGTTCATGGATTAGTTATTGGAGGACATGGAGATAAAACAATGATTCCTTTAGCAAGATTTGCTACTTATAAAGGAATTCCTGTTAATACTTTATTACCAAAAGATAAAGTTGATGAAATTGTTAAAGCTACTATGGTCGGAGGAGCTACTCTTACTAAATTATTAGGTACTTCTGCTTGGATTGCACCTGGTGCTGCTATTTCACATCTCGTTGAAAGTATTATTAAAGATCAAAAAAAAATTATTCCTTGTTCTGTTTATTTAGATGGTGAATATGGTATGAAAGATATCACTATTGGTGTTCCTATTATCGTTGGAAGAAATGGTATTGAGAAAATTGTCGATTTAAATCTTAATAATGAAGAAAAAGCTCTTTTTGAAGCAGTTGCGAAAGATGTTAGAAAAAATGAAGATACTTTGAAGGAATTAGGATTTTTTAAATAAAGGATTTTGAATATTTGATGTTTTTTTATTTAATTGGTTAAATAAAAAATTATTTAGGGTTTTTTATTTTTTTTGATTTAAAAACAGGTAAAGTAGAAATTTTGTTTTTTTTTATTTTATTATTAAGTTTTTTTACTTTTTTTTGTTTTTATATTTTTTTTACTTTTGTAAAAGAATTTATTGATAAAGATCATGTAAATGAATAATATATTATATTATTTTTTATTAAAAAAAATTAATTTTAATAGTTTAATTCAATATATAAAAAATAACAAAAAAAATTAAAATTAATTTTTTTTAAATTGTTATTCCATATTAAAAAAAATTCAACTTCACATTCCAAAAAAATAAATCCAGACTATATAAAAAACCATAAAAATTAATAAAAAAGACAAATGTCAGAATACCCTGAAATATATTGTTTTATGATAGAATCAATGGATGGAAAAGGAACTGGAGAATTTTTAGAAACTCCAGAAGGAATTAAAAGTGGAGAATTATATTTTAAAAGAGAATATTCTTTTGATTGTAAATCAATTATAACTGGAAGAACAACTTTTGAATCAGCACTTACAGAAAAAATAGATTTATCAAAATATAAAGATGAAAAAGTAGAAAAAAAAGATTTTGTAGCAGAAAAAAAAAATGGATATTATAGTGTTGCTTTAGATAGACAAGGTAAATTACAATGGAAAGAAGGTTTTTTATGTTATTGGAAAGAATATGGAAGAACACAAGAAAGTCAAATTATAACAATTTTAGCTGAAGATGAAGTTAAAGATGATTATCTTGCTCATTTAAAAAATATTGGAGTTTCTTATATTTTTGCAGGTAAGAAAGATATTGATTTAAAAGTTGCTATGAAAAAATTAAAAAGTTTATTTGGTATTGATAAATTATTATTAGAAGGTGGTCCTGTTACTAATCAATTTTTCTTTAAAGAAAATCTTGTTTCTAAAATATTTTTAATTAAAACTCCTATAATTGCTCAAAGTGGAAGTAAAAATGTTTTTGGTGATGCTTGTCTTTCTTTTTGGAAACTTGATAAGTGTGAAATTCTTGATGATAAAAGTACTCTTTTATTATCTTATAGTAAAGTTAGATAAAAATTTTTTGAATATTTAAAATTTATATTAAAAATTGAGTGTTTGGGATAAATTTTTTTTTAGATTTTTTATGTTAATAATTAATTAATTATTATGTATTAAACATTTTAAAAGTTGTTTTATTTAAATAAAATAAATTCAAAAAAGTATTATTATTCCTTATATTAAATATAATTCTTTCCATATTTTATGTGATTCATCACTTTCAATTTATAAAATTTTGAAATTTGGTGATTTATTTTTTAAAATCTTTTCAAATAAATATATTAAATTCGATTTAAATTTCATTTAATTTTTCATTTTAAAATAAATTTATTAATTCATATTTTATCAGTTAAATCTTTCTTTTTTTAAATAGAATTTTTTATCATTTCCAGTTTTTAATTATAATCATAGTCAGTATATGTAATAATTATTTTAATTGTTTAATTGAAAAATCTCTTTCTTAAAGAAACAACATATTAATAAGCATTAATAGGAAGAGTCTTAAAAATACTAAAATCAAAAATTATATATCTTGAGGGAAAAGAGTTCTTATTGATTACTGAATTTTTAGATACACTTTTTTATTCTTCAATAATGATATTTCAAACACTTTTTTTTAAAATAAATGTATCATAAACTAGAATATTAACTTCATAATTAATGATTTAATTTTTCCTAATCTTAATAATGTTGTTTTAAAATATTTTATCTTTTTTTCTTTTTAAATTTTTTATTTTCAGCTTTTTTTGAATAAAAAATTTTCCATCTATTTTCCTTAAAAAATGAAAAAATGAAAGTGGATTAGCTTTCAATGTTAATAATAAATTTATTTACATATAAATAAATAATAAAATATTTTCCTATTTAATTTGAAAGAATTATCATTAATTATCAGTAATTCTATATTTAATGTATATCTATAATACATTTGTATAACTAAAGATTTATTCAATTTTTTTATTTTTAAATTTCTCTAATTACAAAAAATTTCTAACATTTATTTTAGATATTGAGTAAAAATTCAGAATTATTTTTTTTTATGTTCTCAATTAATTCATTTTTTTTTTTCATTAATAACCTGATTATTTTTTAAAAGATGAATATCTTAATTATCTTTTTTATAATCTCTAACAGTCTTTCTTATGATATTTTTATCCAATTATGAACACATATCATAATTTTGATTTAATTTTAAATAATATTAAGATTTTAAATTTAATTTCTTTGATTATTTATTAATTATAATAATATAATAATGAATTAATTAATTTCAATATTTATTAATCATTTTTATTTCAAAATATTATTTATTCTATTTAAAAAGATTATTCAATTTCTAAACTTTTTTCATCACTTTTTTTTCTTTTTTTTCCCAAAATATTTTCATCTTCTTCATTATCACTTAAATCAATAATAATTTCGTGATTATTTACTTGATTATTACTATCAATATAATTTTTAATTTGTTTTTTTATTTCAATATTTCTTTGAATAGTTGTAGTATTAATTTCATCATTATATAAATCTTCAAGAGAATCTGCAGTGTGTTCAATAGGAATATTTGGAATTTTTTTTAATTCATTTTCCATTAAACTGATATTTTCTTTAATTGAAGAATTTAAATTATCTTCTTTTTTTTCTTTAAAAATCCAATCTTTTTCTTTATTGTTATTTTTATATAATTCAGATTTTTTTTCATATTCATTTAAAATTTTTTCTTTTTTTTTAGGAAATTGTTTATAATCAAAAAATTTTTCTTTAAAATTATGATTTTGAGGACTTCCAGTAAAACTACTTAAAATTTCTTGATTTAAAGAAGATTTTTTTTGATTTAAACTGTTTTCAGATTTCTTAATTTCAATATTTCTATTTTCATAAAATGATTGGTTTGAATTTTTTAAAATATTTTTTTTATTTTTTTGTTTTATCTTATATGATTTTACAAAAGCTTTTTTCAGTTGATTAAATTTTTGATTGATTACTTTTAATTCTATCTCAAAAGCTTCAAGAATTTTTAATGGATCTTCGTTTTTAGAAATATTTAATAAATTTATGAAATTATTTTTTTCATTTTCTATTTGATTTGATGATAATGATGAAGAAATTCGATTTATTTCTTCAATTTTATTATCTTCATTAGAGGAATCATTATCTATTATTTCAATTATATCTTTTCTTCTGTTTGACCTTCTCATTAATTAATATTTTTTATTTGTCACTTAAATTTAATTTGATAATTATTAGAAGAATTATAAAAATTTGAAAAAAAATACAAAAAAATAATTTAAAAATCAAAATATTAAAAAAAAAATAAAAAATAGTGAAATAAATAATGGAAAAAAAAAATAATTCAAAAACAAATATATATAAAATTCTCATTTTAGGAAATTCATCAGTAGGAAAATCATGTATATTTATAAGATATACTGATAATTATTTTTCAAAAGGAAAATTAGCAACAATAGGAATAGATTTTGGTGTAAAAAAAATACAATTAAAAAAAGGAGAAGAAGTAAAAATTCAAATTTGGGATACTGCAGGAGTAGAAAGATTTAAAAGTATAACAAAAAATTTTTATAAAGGTTCAAATGGAATTATATTAGTTTATTCTATAACAGATAAAAAGTCTTTTGATGATATTTCAAGTTGGATTGAAGAAGTTAGAGAAGAAAAAGATGATATTATTATATTTTTAGTTGGAAATAAAAGTGATTTAAATAATAATAGAGTTATTAGTTTTGAAGAAGGAAAAAGAATGGCTAATGAATTTAATATTAATTTTTATGAAAGTTCAGCAAAAACTGGACAAGGAATTGAACAAATTTTCAGTGATTTAATTGATAAAATTACCCTTTTAAATGATAATAATAATGATAATGAAAATAATGATAAGAAAAAAAAAGGACTATTTAAAATAAAAAAAAAAAAAAAATATAAAGAAAAAGATAATAAAAATAAAAAAAAATATAATTGTTAATATTTTATTAATAATTTTTTCTTAAATAAATTAAGAAAATATATATTAATTAGGTTTTTTATAAATTATTTTGATTTCAATTTATTTTAAGAAACTTTCATATTTATTTAATTTATTTTTTTTCAAATTTACAAAAATAATATTTAATGAATTGTTTGTTAAATTTAAATAATAATCTTCTTTTTCAGAATTTTATGTGTTTTCTTTGTGGATGATTAATTGATTTTTATTTCCAGGAGAATAATTTATGTCTTTTGTTTTTTATATTTTCTTTAACTTTTCAAATTTATCTTTTAATTTTATATTTGATTTGATGAAAACTTTTTTGGAAAATTTTAGCTGGAGAAATGTTTAAATTAAAGACCTATTTTTTGGTCATATAGAAATATTAAAAAAAATAAAAAATATATAAATAAAAATTGAGAAAATAAGAATTAAAAATTATAAAAAATAATTAAGTAAAATTAAATAAAATAAATTTTAAAATTAATAAACAATGATAGAAGAAGGAACAAATACAACACCTAAAAGACCAAAAACAGGAATGCCAAAAAATTTATTCAAAAATCAAAATAATAATAATAAAATCAAAAAATCATTTTCATCATCAATAGAAGAATCTTTATCTTCATCTTTAGAATCAGAAAATTCAAATGATATAGAAAAAATAAATTTTTTTGAAGGATTAACTAAAGGAAAACAAAAAGTAGCATTTGAAAATTTAATTAAAGAAGAAGCTGATAGAATTGATATGATAAAAAAGCAAAAAAAAAAAATGAATAAAATAAATTTATTAGAAAAAAATTATGATGATTTATATGATTGGAAAACACTTTTCAATAAATCAAGACCAATTTCAAGTTATGTTAGAGTAAATGATAATAATAATATTAAAAAAGAAGAAGAAAAAAAAGAAATAGAATTTAAATTTCCTGTTGTTTTAGTTGATTTAGATGAAAATAATTTAAATTATTATTTACAAAATAATGAAACTTCAATAATAAAAACAGAAAAAGAAAAAAAATTACAGAAAAGAGGAAAAAGTTTAGAAAATAAATATTTAAATGATATTTTAAGTAAAACAGAATTAACTACAAAAAAAAAGAAAAAAATAGGAAATTGTGTTCGTCCAGTAAGTATATATTCAAAAAGAAATAAAAATGATAATTTTTATTTTTCTCAATATTTTAGTGATTATTATAAAGAAGATTTAAAAGATTTTGCTAAAAAAATGCCTTTATTAAAATCAAAAATAACTCAAGATCCTTCTAGATTAAAAAATGCAATTAAAAAAGCATATAAAAAAAATGAACAAAGTGAAAATAAATTAAATAAAATAATTAATTCTGATAATTTAATTTTAAATAGACAAGATGTAATTATTGCTGGAAAAAGTGGAAATCCTGTTCCTTTATTAAAAAGTGTTTTTCAACAAATTCATCCTAATAAATCTTTAAAAGTATTTAAAGAAAAAAAATTATATTTAAAAAGTATGAATATTTTAGGAAAAAATTATTCTCATGATTATATAAAAAATCCTAATACATCAAAAAAATCAAAAAATAATAATGAATTTAATAATAATAAAAATGAAGGTTTAATTATTTCAACTTATAATAAAAATGATCCTGCTTTAGCAATTTTTAATAAAATACCAGAAGAATATTATGAAATAAATGAAAATGAAGAATATGAAAATATAGAAGAACAAAAAAATAATATAAAAGAAAAAATAAATAAAAGTTCAACTGACAGAAACAAAAATAAAAAAAGTGAAAATTCCGAAAATCTTGTTAAAATAAATAGAATTGATTCAAATAAATATTTAAAAACAAAAACATCAGAACCAATAATTACAACTTATACTACATCATTTATTTCAAATAATTCAACGAGACCAAAAACTGGAATTCCAAAATTAAAAAATCAATTTAAAAGAAATTCAGTTCGTCCAAAAACATCATATAATATTAATAGAATGAAATCTGCATCAAATATATCTCATTTAAATACTCATCAATCAACAGATTCAAATTTAAATCAAGAACATAATTTTATCCCAAAAAATAGTTTTCCTTTAAGACCTCCTTCAGGAGAAATTAATGTAACTTATAATAGAATTAATAAAAGATTACAATTTCATAATTTAAGTTCAAATAAAAACTTTAATTTTGAAGATTTTAAACCAATATTAAATGAAGAAATTAAAAATAAAAGTTATTCACAGAAAAATATTAAAAATAAAATTATTAATCAAAATAATAATAATATATTAATTAAAGAAATTAAACCTATTAATGATATTGGAATGAATACAATGTCAAAATGGGAATTTGAAAGTAAAAAAGATGGAAGAAATCAATATATAAGTTCTTATAATTTTAATGAATATATTGATACTGTTTTTACTGATAAAGTTAAAGATATTCATAAAAATAATCTTAATTATTATTATCCCACTAATTTTTTTAATAAATCAAATAGAATTTATTCTTGTAGTAATAATGCACATGTTAATGCAAAAAGAATTAGAAAAAAAGAAATTATTGATAGTTATTATGATGAAGAAAATAATTTTGATAATAATAAAAAAAGAAGATTATATTCTGTAAGTTAAAGTATATTATTTTTTTTGATATTAAATAATAATTTTTTACTATTCAATAATATAAATTATTAGAAAAAATTAATATTTTTTTGAAAAATAAAATAAAATTTTTTTTCAATAATAAAGAAAATAAAAATTAAGGAAATAGTAGTAATAATAATAATAATAATAATAACAATTCTTAATAGGAATATTAATAAATATAATATTCCCTTATAAATAAACTTCTTTAACCGTCCCGTATAATTTAAGATTATTATCTAAAATAACTAAATAAGTATTTTTTCGAACATACTCAGGATAATAAACAAACTCAACATCAATAGTAATAGATTTACCAGAAGGAATAATTATTTCATTTTTATTTTCTTCAACAATAAATTTACAAACTTGACTAATATGTTCTAAATGAATATAAGGTTGGTAACTTTTTTTAATTTTCATTTCTTTAGAATTTGTTTTCATAGAAAATAATTCTATTTTAAATTTTTTGCAAGAAATTTTTGGTAATTTATTTCCTATCAAAACCATTCCATTTCTTATTTTCTCATATAAATTACTGTTATTTTCTAAAGAAATTTCTAAACTGCATAATTGTCCTTTTATACAATAATGAACATCAATTCTTTTACAATGAATTGAAAGAACTTTAACTTTAATAAATGAATTACCATTATTGTCATTAAATGGACCTAAATTATAATATTTATTTGATGTAATTTTTCCTTGATTAACAAAACCTTCAACAATAAATTTATTATTCTTTTTTCCTTCTATATCTTTATGAATTTTTAAAAAATCAAATCTTAAATAATCTATAATTTCATCATTATTATTATTAATATTAAAATATTCATTATCATTCTTAGGTAATCTACAAAAAAAATTATTTATAAAATCTAAACCTTCACCAGTTTTATTTGATAATAAAAACATTGGAATAATACCTTCATTCATATTAGAAGAAAAAATTAAAATATCTTTTTCATTTTTTACAAGTAAAGGATTTTTTCCTATTTGAAATCTTCTTATTATTTTACCAAAAATATATAAAATACTTCCTCTATCATTTTCATTAATTAAATCAATTTTAGTAAAAACTATAATAACAGGAATATTGAAATTAAAAATCATTTCTAAAAATAAAAGAGTATTATTTGTAATTCCTTTATCAACAGAAATACATAAAATAATATAATCTAAATAATTTTTAGATAAAGTTTTAATAGATTTATTTAAGCTTTTTTCACTTCCACCCATATCAATAAAATTTATAATTTTTTCAGAATTATTTACAATATAAGACCAAGAATTTATATTACCTAAATTATTTACATTAGTTTTTTTACCAAATATATCAAAACCCATAATTTGATGAGTAAAAGAAGAAGTTTTTCCACAATTAATTTCATGTCTATATTTAAAAACATTTTTTCTTGTTAAACCATTTCCATTATCTTTTTTATCAGAAATTAAACAACCAACTAAAGTACTTTTTCCACTATTTTCTTCTCCTATTAAACCAATTCTAATTTCTTCATAATTTAAATTATTATACAGTAAATTATTATCATTTATTATATTCTTTATAATTATTGTAATTTCACAAATTAAACCATTTTGACCTTTTAAATATTCAATTTTTCTTATTTTCGCATTTTCTATATCAGATATTATTTTTTTTAATATTTCTATTGATAAATTCATTTCTTTTTCCTTTATTCCTAATGGATTTCCATTATTTTCAACTCCAATATAATAATGACATTCTCCATTTCCTTCTTTTAATCTAAATTTTATTTTATTTTTTATTTTTTCTAATTTCTCATTTGTCATTTCACATAATTTTAATTTATATTCTATATTTCCTAAATTTAATTTTTCTTGTGTTTTTTGAAAATGAGAATAATTTATTTCATTATTAATTTTATACTCTGAAAAGATTTTATTTTTGTTTTTATTTTCTTCTTCTTTTACTATTTCGTTTTTTAAATTTTCGTTAATTGGCTTTTTATTTTTTTTTTCTTCATTGCTAAAATAGACAATTAATTCAGACATTAAAAATATATAATTTAAAATTTATAAAAATTTTTCAAATTATTATTAATAAATTTTTCTAATTCAAATTTATTTGGAAAAATTATTAGGCAAAAGATATTGGAGAATTTCTTTAATTTGGAATTTTTTCATTGAGTTTTTGTACTTTTATTTAAAGCTATTTTTTAATCAAAAATTTTCCTTCATATTGATATTTCAACTTTTCAACAAATAATATTTAAACATAAAAATATTATATTAAATTGTTCATAGAATAGATATATTTTTTCTTTTAATCTTCTTTAGTATTCTTTGATTTTTAATAAATTATGAATTTAACTATCATACCTTTTCTATTTTCAAATATAAAAAAATTAGTTTAAAAAGGGTAACATTGAAAAGAATAATATTTTGGAATAAATTAAATTAGAAAGAGGGTTATTTAATTCTCCTAAATGTGAATTTCTTAATATATTTGAATTATTATTTTCTTTTATATTCTAAAAAGATTATTTTTATTTTTCTTTAAAAAATATTTTATTTATTTTTTCTTAATAAAAAATATCCACTAAAATATTGTTTCATTTGAAAAACTCGATTCAATTATTAAGGAAAAATAAATAACAATATTTATTTTAATGAAAAAAAAATAAATATATATTTTATTAAACTTTAATTAGATTATCATTAATAAATTCAAATTGAAAAAAAATTACACTAATAAATAAATAAAAAATTCTATTATCTTAAGATTATATTATGAAAAATAAACATTCAATTATAATTCAAAAATAGTTTCAATAATAGATTTTAAAATAAAAAAAAAACTAAAAAAATAAAAAATAATTATTTTAAATATAATATAAAATTATCTAAGAACAGGAGCATTTTGTTCTTTAACCGAAGGTGAATAATTATTAAAATAAGGCCAACCATCTTTAGTCCATCTAACTTCATCTAAACAAACAGTACGTCCAATTTTAGATTGTCCTCTTAAATAAGCATGATAAAGCATCCAAGTTCTTCCTTTTTTATCAGTAATAATTCTAGAATTATGTCCAGGACCAGCAAATTTACTATTTCCAGATAAAAGAACAAAATAATGATTATTTAACATTTGTCCTCCATCTCTATTAACATAAGGTCCTTTAAAATTAGTAGATCTTCCAACAACAGTTTGATATTTACTTTTATCACCTTCACAACAACTTCCAATAGAAGCAAATAAATAATAATATTTTCCTCTTTTAAATATATAAGGAGCTTCAAAATAATTACCAGCTAATTTAAATTTACTTTTTAAATCTTTTACTTTTAACCCATTACCAATTAATTCTACACCATAAATACCATGAAAACTACCCCAAATAATATATTTTTTTTTAGAATCTTCGAAATAAAAAGGATCAATAGAATTTCTAACACCAATTTCATTAGAAGTGAATAATTTACCATTACCAACAATATTAAAAGGTCCTTCAGGAGAATTTGAAGTAGCAACTCCAATTCCAGCAGAAGTTTCTCCTCCCCAAACAGAAAGTGCATAATATAATATATATTTATTTCCTTGTTTTGATATACATGGAGCCCAATATGCATTTACTTTTACAAAAGAAGGTCTTTCTCTTCCTTCAAATGCTTTTCTAACATATGACCATCTAAATAAATCTAATGATTTATATATTTTTTCTCCTGTTACATATAAATAATAAAAACCGTTGTCTCCTTTTATTACTGAAGGATCAGGTCCATCAAGACGAATTACTGGGTTTGTGTATTTTAAAGAATATGAGTTTTGGATTAAGGTTAATATTAGGAGATTTATTAAATTTTTTAGTTTCATTTTTTTATAAATGAATTAATTTTAATTTTGGAATTATTATCAATTCGAATTTTTGGATATTATTAAATTTGGTATTTATAACTTTTAATTTATTATTTATTTTTTTTTATTAATAATATTTAAAAAGTTTTATTTATGATTAAGTTTTTAATTTTTATTAAATAAAGAATGTAATGATTCATAAAATATAAAAATTATTTTAACTGAGCTTTTATATGAATTTTTATTCCTATTACTAAGTCTATAATATTTTTCAAAAAATATTTCCAATTTGAAAACTTCTATCATAGATTCATCATTCATCTACAAATTCATTATTTTTTATCAATTTTATTTTTAATGTTCAATAAAAATAAGAAATTGAATAATTAATTAATTCCTTTTAATTTAAATAAAAATTTTAAATTCTTAAATGTATATTCATTCTAATGACAATACTAATTATTATATTGAATATTATTTTTTTTATTGACATATTTATTCATATATTCTTTTAATAAAATATTTCCTTTATGTTCATTTTCACATTCATAATTAATCATTGGATTTCCTTCTTTATAATTTAATTTAAGAGAACAAATTAAATTACAATCAGGACATCTTGGAATATCATTTGGATTAAAATTATAAATAGTAGGTGCTGCTTCATTTGGTGTATTATTCATTTTTTCCATTAAAATTAAACCACCATATTACAATTAAAAAATAATCACTATTTTTTTTGTAACTATTTCAAATTATTTATTTTTTTAAATTTTTAATAATTTAAACTTATATTTATCTTATATAATAATTTGAACAATAAATACAACATATTTCTAAAATATATATCATAATGATAAAATATCTCATTTAAGTAATAATATAAATGGGACAAAAAAAGAAAATAAATATTATATATAATGGAGAAATATTTAATTGTAATTCCATTTAGAACTAAAATAATTCAATTTATAAAAATCAAATAAAAATACTTAAAACTTATTATTTACTTTGGATTTAATTGGATAATTCAAAAATTTTTTATAATCATAAAGATGAAAAATAGATAAAATAAATAAAAAAATTATGTTATATTTTTAAATAATGAGAAATATCATAGCATAATATATATTATAAAAGAATAAATGGAAATAATAAAATAAAAAATTAAGAAATTAAAAAAAAAGAATATGATAAAAAATTCCTTAATTCGATTAAAAAAGAAAAATAAAAAAAAATATTAACACATTTTTCTCAAACAAAAAAAAGAATGAGAATAAAAAATTTGAGTAAAGAATAATTTTAAAGAAAAAAAAAATAAAATTAATATTTAATGTTTTTTTTAGATTTTGTAATTTAAATACCTT
>JAJJKW010001609.1:0-55259 GCA_023805745.1 Isotricha sp. YL-2021b | reverse complement strand
GGGGGTGTTTTGGCTTGTGTTGAACAAGACAAAACGACACTATTGATAGGCGACGTAGGATAATTGAGGCACGTGAGCGACAACGAATGTGAAGCGAGCAAGAGCCGAAATACCCACAGGAGCAAAAAAGCACAAGAAATAACAAAATAAAATACAAAAATAATCATTTATAAAAATATTTTATTTAACAGAATCCCTATTCACATAAAAATTATTTTCTATCTCATGCCCTATTGTTGTTTTTGGTCCATGTCCTGGATAAACTTCAACTTCAGGATTTAACGCGTATAATTTTTTGCTTATGCTATATAAAATTTCATCAAAATTTCCGCCAGGCAAGTCGCATCTTCCAACACTTTCAAAAAACAGAGTATCCCCTGAAAACAATTTATTATCAACAAAATATGAAACTCCACCTTTTGTGTGTCCAGGAGTGTGAATAACGCCTATGTTATAATTTCCAAATTCTAAAATTGAATTGTCATCTATATAAACATCAACACTTGGCTTAAGAGGAGTTGAAACGCCAAACATGTTGCATTGAGTTTCAATATTATCAATTAAAATTTTATCTTCTTTATGTGCGACAATTACAGGATTAAGTCTTTCTTTAAATTCATGACAGCCATAAATGTGGTCAAAATGCCCATGAGTTAACAAAATGTATTTTAATTTTGCACCGTATTCCTTAAGATCTTTTTCAACTCTTTCAAAATCTCCCGTACAATCAATTAAAACCGCTTCTTTTGCGTTTTCATCTATTAACAGATAATTGTTAATTCCAAAATCTAATGTTATTTCGTATTCTTTTAAAATCATATCTTGTCCCAATAAGATTTTAACATATCCAAAATCTTATTGAAATTGTTTTTGCTTTTCATTGAAGAGAATGTCATACGCACAACCTGTTTAATGCTTTCATCAGATAAATTAAGATGAAGTTGCAATTCTCTTATATATTTTGAAAGGTAATTAAACGCCAGTTTCTCCTGGGCGATGTATTCCTTGGATTTTTTTGATGTTTCAAGTTTTTCCTTCATATATTAATGATAAGGAATTTTTTACAAGATATCATTACCTAAAAGTTTAAAAGACTAATTCTTTTTCTGAGAATCTTTTATAACATATGGGCGGACAAAACACCAAGTACCAAGCAAACTTACCGTTGCAGAAGCAATGCCTAATAATGTTTTTAATTTTTTGTTCTGACCTTTTTCGCCAACTTTTATAAGACTACTGATAGCACCTAAGGCAGTTCCTGCCATAAAACCCAAGTATCCTTTAAAAATAGTTCTTGGAACAGTAACAGTATCATTTAAATCGCTTTTATTTTTTACATCTGTTTCGAATTTCTTTATTAAATCAACCTTTAGAGAAGAAGGTTTCTTTTGAACAGGATCAGGACTTTCTACAAGTGCCTGTGTAGTATTTAAAACCATAGGATTACTATCCATGCCAGAATTTAATGCCATTGACTGATTTGGCACTTTAATAGGTTTTAAATTTGATACTGCTTGAATGCTCATAAAATCACTTCCTTTAACTACAATTCTTTAAAGCATGTGAAAAACTTTTTTTGCGCTATTTAATAAGAAAACCAAGTATAAATGTTGTAACTACAAAAATACCTGAAACTATATATGTAACTCTATTTAAAACTGTTTCTGCACTTTTTTGAGATGAAAATAATTGGCTTGCAGAACCGATTGAAGCAAGTCCATCACCTTTTGGAGCGTGTAATAAAACCAAAATTATAAGTAAAACTGCAGATAATATTTGTACGATATATAGAAATGTAGCCATTTTTATTCCCCTTTTTTATTTCGTTTTGTTTTATATCTGTTAATAAATTTGTTATTTCATTACAACTAATTATTAATTTTTCTAAATTTTCACATTGTTTTTTATTCAGCAAATTTTTCTTTTTACCAATATAATTTTTTTGAATTTGAAGTATTGTATTTTTTATTTGATGATAATAATTATATATTAATTTAATTAAATTATTTTCATTGATATTTTCATCAATTAAAAATAAATTTTTCAATTTATCTTTTTCGTTTTTAAATAATGTAATTATTTGTTTTTTATTATTTTGTTTTTCATCTAAAATTGGAATATTTATATCATTATCAATAATTTGAAAATAATTTGTTTCATTTAACATTTTTAATAATAAATTTACATATAAATCTTCTTCTTCAACTACAATAACAGGAAATTTAGAAATAAATAAACCATTGATTGAAATTTGATTTAATTTTAATGATATTGTTGTTTTATCTTTTTTTTTAATTTTTTTTGTTTTATTATTCTTTGGTATATTCTTTATTGGTTTTCTTTTTCTTTTTTTTCCAATTAATTGTTTATTAACTTGAATATAATAATTATTTGCAATATTTGATATTTGTTCTTCATTTAATGAAGATATAACTTTATTTGAATTATTATTTTTTTTCAAACATTTTCTTCTTTTTTTTAAATCTTTTTTATTTTCTTTTATTTCATTTATTTTTGAGTTTTCAAATTGACTAATCTTTTTATTTATTATTAAAGATGGTTTAGATAAATTTATTTTTTCCATTTTTTTTCTATAGATTTTTTACTTTCAAAGTTATCTTAAAAAATAAAAGTATTATTTTTTCCTAAATAAATATTATTCTTTTTAGAATTATTATTGTAAAACAATTTTTTTTTAGTAAATATTTCATATTTTTTATTTTTCAATTGATTTACAAAAACTTAGCAAATTTCTCATATCTATAATCTTTATTTATTTTTTTCTCTTGAGTTGATTGTGGAAATTCTTTTGAATTGTCATTTAGTAAAAATTATTCTTTTTAAATAACAATCTTTTTTTTAAAGAAATATTGACTCATTTTAACTAAAGATGGAATTAAAGAGTTAGAAATTTTAGATGATAACTTTTGTTTGAATAATCTAAATTACTGTTTTTTGTCGAATTTGGAAAAGAATAAATTAAATCTTTTGAATTCATATATTTTTTTAATTATTTTACTTAATTGGTTTGTTATTTATATTATTGAAAACTATAAAAAAAAGTTTGAATATAAAATATATTAAACAATATTTAATAACTATTCATCACATTGTTTAGATGATACAAGTAATTCTGGATTTTCATTGAAAAAAAATATATTTTAATGATTTCTATATATATATTAAATTCATTTTTTTAAAATTTTTTTTTAAATATATTTTTTTTTTAAAATTTAGAAAGCCTCATTTATTTTTATAAATATATTTTAATTATAATAATTTTATCTTCAGAAATACAACATTTAAAATTTATACTTTAGAGTTTTAATTATTATTAAAAACTAGTATTTAATAATCTTTTAAATTTAGATAAAATTTATAGGATATATATTATATATTATAATGAAAGTTTTTTTTTTAAATTATTTTTTCTATTTTTACTTGGATTATTATTTTCATTTGAAGAAGATTTTGTATCATTATCATTATCAATATCAATTAAACTTCCTTTTCTTTTTTTATTAACAAAATCATTTTCATTTAATTGTAAATTTAATAATTCCATATCAACTAAATTAAATTGTCTTTGTTTTCTAATTTTTTCAAAAAAATAAGCAAAATTTTGTTGTTGAATTTCAAATTTATTTCTAAATTCAATTAAATCTTCAACTTTAATTTTTTTATTTAAAATAATTTCTTCTTTTTCAGAATTAGATAAATTAAAGCAAATAAATTTACTTAATAAAATATCATCTTTTAATTTTTCAAAAATAGAATTTTTTCCTTTCAAATAATTATATAAATTATCCATTTTTCCTCCTAAAGTTAAATAATATGCAATTAATTTCATTAATTCTTCTTTTCTTAAACATCTTGAACAAGTACAATGATTAATACAACAAGGACAAATAAATTTTTTTTTTTCATAATCATCTAAATTAATTTCATAATTCTGTTTTAAACAATTTTCACAATAATATCTATTACAAATATAAGTATTTTTCTTTTGATAAGAAAAATAATTATCTATTAATTCTTTTATATTACCATCATAATTAAATAATAAGTATATTTTTTCTTTTTGAATAATAAAACAATTATTCACTGAAAAAATATTTACTTTTGGTTTTGGTTTATTTTCATTTTCAATATTATCATTACACATTTGACATTGAATTAAATTTTCATTTAATTTTTTTAGTTTACATTGATGACAAAAATTATATGTTGGTAAAAGAAAACTTCCAATAGTAATTTTTTCTTTTTGTGAAATTTCTTTATAATAATTTTTATCTGAATTTCTATTATTATAATTTATTATTTTTGGATTTGAAATATTATTAGTTAAAATAAAAGCTTCAAGAACATTTCCACATAATGAATTATCTCTAAAAGACATTAATTCTAAATATTCATTTTCATTTATTTTTACTTGATGAAAAATTTCAGTTGGATCAAATGAAATAATATAATTTTTATTTTTTTTTTCTTTTTGTATTCTACTTATACTTTCTGATAATTGTTTCATTTGAAGATTAAAAATTTGTTGACTTAAAGTATGTAATTTGAATTCAATTTCTTCTATTTTTTGTTTTTCTGGCTTTTTATTTTTTTTTATTTCTTTTAGGCATTTTTCTTTTATTTCATTCAAATTTGATTTATTAAAAGTTTCAAATTCTCTATTTAAATCTTCTAAATAATCTATTTCTTCACTGATATTTTTGAAATATTTATTTGAAATTGGATTTTTATCTTTTAAAGAAATATATTTGAAATTTTTAGATATAAAACTATAAAGATTATTGTCTTTATTTATTAAAATAAAAAATTTTTAAAAAATTACTTTGAGAAAAATTTTTAAAAGGAATAATAATTTCTTTTTCTTTTTGAATTTGATTTATTTTTTTATGTTTTTGATTGTTAAAATTGAAAACTAAAAAAAATTTGAAAAAAAAAATATAATTTAAGATAAATTCCTTACCATTATTTGAAAGTTTATAAATTAATTCTTCAGTTTGATAAAAACTTTTATCAGTTATTTCTTTAAAATATTCTTCATTTATATAAGTCCAAAAATTGTTATAATTAAATGTTGTCTTTGATTCACTGATATGTGATTCTTTACTATCTTTTAATGTTAATGCTTCTGGATCAGCGAAATTCGTCTTTTTCATTTTATGTTAAAAATAAAAATTAATGAAGAATTTATTTTTTCTAAATTCCAAAATTATTTTCAAAATTTTTCTAATTTAGTTTTTTTTAATTTAGATATATTTTATATTAAGTTCTTATTTGTGTTTTTTCTTATTATTTTTACTTTCATTTTTTTATTTTTTCATTTAAAGAAATTTTATTTTTAGATATTTTTCATTATTTAAAATTTCTTGAATTTTTATTCTTTGTTTTTTTATAGCTTTTTAAAAGAAACATTTTATTAAGTAATATTTCTAATTTTTTTTGTTTTTCGAAGATTGAGCAAAAATATTTATGTTTAATTAAATGAAAATGAACAATTAAAGAAATGATAATTATTTATCAAAAATGAAGAAAAATATAAAAATATTTAAATATTTTAATAAAAAAAATTTAAAAAAAAAGATTATTAAAAGTAATTTAAAACACAAAAAAAAATTTTTTTAATAAACAAATAAAAAAAATGGAAAATGAAGAAGAAAAACAAACAATAAATTCTCAAAACTCAAAAATAAATCCTCATGAATTAATTCCTGATTTAATTCAATTAGATTTAGATAAAATACGTGAATGTATGTTAATATTAGAAGAATATAGAAAAAAATGTGAAATTGAAGAAAATTTTCCAAAAGCAAAAGAAGCTTTAGAAAGAATAAATCAATTTAAAAAAATTGAAGAAGAAAAAATGAAGATTGAAGCTGAGAAAATATATAAAAATCAAAAAGAAATAGTTAAACAAAAACAAAATAATGAATTAGAACTTTTTAATCAAAAAATGGATGAAGCTTATAAAAAATTAAATAAAGAATTAAATGAACAAAAATCATCTTTATTAGAAAAACATCAAAAAGAATTAATGGATTTTAAAGAACAATTTGAATTAAAATATGAAAAAAATTCAAGACCAAAACCTTCAAGTCAATTATTAAATTGGGATAAAATAAAACAACAATCTATTAAACAAAAAAATTATGAAAAAGCAACTTTAGCAAAAAAAAAAATTGAAGAATTATGTAAAAAAGAGCTTCAAAAATTTTATTTAGAAAAAGATAAAAAATTAAAAAATGAATTACAGAAATTAATTAAAAAACAAGAAAATGAAATGTATGCTTTTGAATTAAAAGCAAAATCAATTTGTGATTCTTTTAATAATCAAAGAAAAAAAGAATTAGATAGTTTAAAAAAAAAATATCATTCTAGATTAATGGAATTAGGGAATTATCAAAAAGTTGAAATGAGTAATTTTAAAAAAATTAAAAAAGGAATTTCTAAACCAAATACAAGAATTCAATCTATTATAAAAAATGCTTTGCAAGATGAAGATGAAGAAGAAGAAAAAGAAGATGAAAATAAAAATGAAGAAGATAATAATAATATTATTGTTAATAATAAAAATATAACCACTGAAAATATTAATAATAATAATGAAAGGAATATTAATAATGAAATGAATAATAATAATATTAATGTTAATAATGATAATATTAATGTTAATAATGATAATATTGTTACTGATAATAATGATATTGATAATGATGATGATAATGAAAATGGGATTGAAATTGACGAAAATAAAGAAAATGAACTTATTCCTGATGAAGATGAAAATGAAGAGAATGAAGAAAATAAAAATGTTTAATAGATAAAGGATAAAATTTTTTTATTTTGTTTTTTAAAATTTTTATTTAAATAAAAGTATTTTAATTTGCAAATTAAAAAAAAAATTGATTTTTTCTTGAATTTTTCCAAAAATATATTATTTTAATCTAATAAAATATTTAATATGGTTGATACAGATTATACAAATTTTGATTTAGACTTAAATAATATTGATGTAAATAATATAAATGATTTAATATCAGATGAAGAACTAAAAAAAATAATGAATGAAGTTCAAGATATCGAAAATTTAGAATTAAAAAAAGAAAATAAAAAAAATGAAAATTCTACTTTAAATAAAAATTCAACAATAACAATTAATGAAATAACAAATGAAATAAATGAAACAAACAAAAATTCTTTAAATGAAAGAAATAAAAAAGAAAAGAAAAATATAGAAATAACATATCCTTTAAATTATATAAATAAATATGAAATAAATAATTATGAAAATAATAACATTTCAACAGAAAAAACATTTTTATTAACAGAATATAAAAAAAATTCAAATTTACAATATAATGTAATGAAATTTTCTAAAAAGCAGAAATTATTTTATAGAATAAACAAAGATAAATCCCAAATAACATGTTTATATGCAAGAAATGGAATAATTTTTTCAGGAAATAATCAAGGTATAATAAAAACATTTTCAAGTGAAAAAGAATATGAATATAAAACTTATATAAGTCAAGAATTACAAAATACTGTAAATATGGATAAATCTGTTTTCTGTATTGATTGTTCTCCAAATAATGATATTTTTTTTTCTGGTCATGGAAATGGTTTTATTATATTATGGGATACAATTGGTGTAAATGTTAAAAAAATAATTTCTAATGCTCATGATAATTTAATTTTAGAAATTAAATTTGTTAAATTTAATATTGGATTTTATAGTATTTTATCAAGTGATATTAATGGGAAAGTTAATTTAATTAATATTTCTGAAGGATATTTTTTAACTAGTGTTGATATTAATTTGGTTGCAAATAGAAGTTGTCCTTGTTATTTAATAAGAACTTCTTATTTTTCAGAAGAAGAAAAAAAAACTTATAATATTAATGAAGAAAGTGATAATACACTTTGTGTTATTGGAAATGAAGAATCTATTGAAATTTTTATTATAGATCCATATAATCAAAGTAAAAAAAGAATGATTAAAAGTATTATTGTTTTAAGTAATCCATCAAATAAAATAAATACTAATTTAACAAAATATCCTGATGCTTCTTTTGGTTCTGGTTATACTCCTTATTTTGTTGATAATGGAAATTATAATGATGATAGTTTAAATTCTACTAATGATAATTCTATGATAAGTAATAATAATAATAATATAAATGATATTAATTTAAATAATAATAATAATAATGTAAGTGATGTTGAAAATAATGGATTTAATTTTTCTAAAACTCAAATTTTATTGGCTTTAAGTTGGTTTTGTAAAATTACTGTTTATGCTATTCCAATTGTAAAAAAAAAAATTGAATTTCCAATGTTAATTGGTTATTATATAAATAAAATTCCAATTATGAGAATTAGTTTTTTTTCAAATTCTATAATATATTTTTTTGATGAAGAAAAAAAAATAAAAACATTAAATACAAATAATTTATCAAAAGAAGATACAACAAAAATTGATAATTCAGAAGGATTATTAATAGATAAAAATATTCAATCAAATTTTATAACAAAAAATGAAGAAAAATTATTTTATCATTCTATTTTATCATATCCAAAAAATATTTATATATATTGTTTAAATGAATTATATCATGTTAGATTACTTTCATGGGATGAATGTTTAAAAAATTTAAAAGAAAGTTATGATTGGATGACTATGTTTTGTTTAGGAATTGATATTTATAAAGGAGAAATAAAATCTTTAGCAGATATTCCAATGCAAGAATATTATAGAAAAACTAGAGTAAAATATTTTTTAAATGGTTTTTTAAATGAATATTTTTCTATTCATATTAATAATGAAAAAAAAACTAGTTTTGATTTTATTAATATTGCAATTGATTTTTGTATTAATATTGAAAGTGTTGATTTTTTATTAAATAATATTAGACATTTACTTGAAGTTAAAGGAATGGATAATTTATTTTTTGAAAAATTGGAACCTTTTATTTTAAAAAATAAATTAATTGAAAAATTCATTGATCAATCAACTTTAACTTCTTTAGTTCAATATTATTTAAGTAAAGGAAATTTATATCATTTATCTCATTTAATTACCCATTTTAGTTTAAAAACTTTAAACATTGATTTTGTTAAAAATATTTGTAAACAATATAATTTTTCAAGTGGTTTAATTTATATTTATACTAATATTTATGATGATTTTATTTTTCCTATTCAAATCATGTTTGAACATTTTTTATCAAATAAAGATATTTTTAATAGTGATTTACCAGAAAATTTAAATGAAATTTTTTATTCTGATAATTATATTAATAAAGTAACAAATGAAAAATTTGAGTTATCAAAAGAATATTTAGGTCATAAAATTTTATGGTTTTGTAATTTATGTGTTAAAGGGAAATTATATCCTAATTTAAATAATATGTCACAAAATTCTTTTATTAAAGTTATGTTACAATTATTTCTTTGGTTAATATCAACTGAAGTTTTAGAAAATTTTATTTTATTTGATTCTTTTTCTTATTTTAAAGTTTTAGAACAATTTTTTCTAGAACAAAGTATATTTTCTTTAATTTCAAAAATGAATGATAAATTATTTAAAGAAATTTGTTCTTCAATAAATATTTCTTTCTGTAAAAAAGGAAGTCATGTAAATTTAATTAATGGAGCAAATTTAAACCAAATAATATATATGATAAAAAATATTTGTGAAGAATCAAATAATATATTAAATATATTTGATTTCTATGTTTTTATAATAAAAATATCAAATAGAGTAAATTTAGAAACTCCTTTAATGTTAAAATCCTTAAATTTCATTTTAAATTTCAATTTTAATATAAATGGCAAAATTATAAAAGATAAATTTAAATGTCATTATAATTTATTAAATTATGATAATGAATGTTTAAGTGATTTAGGAGATTCATTAATTGATGTAATTGATTTAATAAAAGAAATATCAGAATTAGAAGAAGAAGATAATACTTTCTTAAAAAAATATTTGCCTATATTAATTAATTCTTGTGAACAAGGTCCTTTCATTAATGTAAAAATCCATTTATATAAATTAAAAAATGATTACATTAAATGTATAGAAATTTATTTAGAAGAAAAAGGAAAAGATGAATCAATATTTGATTTTATAATATCAAATTTACAAGAATTAAAATCAAAAGATAAAAATGATTTTCAAAAAGTAAAAAATTTTATTAAAAGAAAAATAGAATTATTAGCAAATATTTCAATTGATGGAATAACAAAATTAGTTAATCAATTTTTTAAAGATGATCAAGAAGGAGTTATTAAACAATTAGATAATGTTCCTTCTGTTCAATTAGATTATTTACAAAATACAATAAATTTATATAAAGAAAATATTGATGAAATTAATGATAATATAATTGTTCGAAGAGAATATGAACAATTATTACAAATGCAATTAAGTTTATTAATTAAATTAAAAAAACAAAATGAAATTTTACCTAAATTAAAAAATGATTATGAATATTATCCTTTAGAACAATGTTTAAAAATATGTTATGAAAATAAAATTATTGATGCTACCATATTTATTTGTAGAGTCATTAAATATTTTAAAAAAGCTTTATTATTATGTTTAGATCAAATAAAAGAAAATTATAATCAATTAAAAAATATTGTTTATATAGAAAATAATGATAAAAGTTCTTTTGAAGAAATTTTTGATAAATTTAAATATTATAATAATTTAGCTCATTCAATTTGTCAACAATCAAATCATAATAGAACTTTATGGTTATTATTTTTTGAATATATTTATTTATTATTTCATGAAACAAAAACTTTAAATAAGAATAAATCAGTAGAAGAAGTTTCTTTATATTTATATACTGAAAATGAAGTAGAAAATATTATAAAAAACTCTCTTTGTTATATTGGAATTGATAAAATTTCAAATTATATTAAAACCAAATTTAATGAAGAAGAATCTAAAGAATTTAAAAAAATATCGAAAAATATTTTTCCAAAAGTAAATGAATATGAAAGAATATTAAAATCAGCAATTAAAATTTCAGAAAATCAAATTTCAAATAATTTAAAAAATTTAAAAGAAAATAGTTTAAAAGGAACACATTATAAAATGAAAAGATGTGATTTTTGCAAAGGAAAATTTAATAAATTGGGTAAACAAGTAATAAAAGCTTTTAAATGTGGTCATAAAATTCATGAAAAATGTTGTTATATAAAAATTAAAAAAAAAGATAACAAAAAATATAAAAAAAAATTAGAAGAAGAAAGTGAAGAAGATGAAGAAGAAGAATACACTTGTTCAATTTGTTATATTAATGATATTGGAGGACCTGAAGTTGATAAAAAAGATGCTTTAAATAATAAATTATTTCCTAAAGATGATGAAATAAGTGAATCTTTCAAAAAAATAAAAAAAGAAAGAAATTTTTCAAAATTAACAATTCTTGATGAAAAATTTTTTAATTCAAATGTATAATTAAATTCTTATAAATGATGTATATTAATTATTTATTTAAATTGTAAGTTGTAAAAATAATTATAATTTTAATAATATTTCAAATATATTAATTTAAATAAACAAATTTACTTCACCTTAAAGCTAGAATTGAATAATAAAATTCTTGTCTTGCTTGACAAATAACAATATCACCATTATCCATTTTTTCAAAAGTCGAAATTTTCCCATAAAATGGATTAATAAAAGTACTTTCAATTTGTTTATGAAATATATTAAATAATTTAAATTGTTCATTATATTGTACAAAACCAATAATTCCTTTACTTAAATATAATACTTTATTTATTTTCTCACTTTCAAAAATTACTTCTAAATCTCCATTAAATGGATTTAATAAATAAATTTTATCAGTATTTAAATATAATATAATATTTTTTTCTGTTAATTCTTCTATTGAAAATTCCCAATAATGTTCTCCTAAAATAATTTTTTTTTCTAATAAAATATTTATATTATTTTCATCATCAATTTCAAAAATTTTAATAATATTTTCTTTAAAAATTAATATAAATCTATTATCACTTAATTCTTTTCCATAAAGAAGTTCTTCATTAAAATAAAATCTATCAAATTTATTTTCAGAAATAAAATAAATAAAAAATTTATTATAAACACCAATAATAATAATATTATCATTAAGTAAAAAAGAACATAAACTAGTCATTTCATTTTGACTTATTACATTATTAATTGTATTTTTATATAAATCCCAAAGAAATAATCCATCATCAGAAACAAAAGCAACTTGATTTTTTTTTTCAATTTCAAATGCATTTTGAATAATAATATAAATATCATCTAAAACTTTCGGTGAAATAGATTTTTCAACTTTATTTAAATCCCAAATTTTAATAGAAGAACCAAAAGTTAATAATCTCTCTTTTGATATTTTAATTATATTAGAAACATATTTTTCTTCAACAAAAGATTTTTGTACTTTATTTATTGAATAATCCCATAATATTATTCTTTGATTAATTAAATAACCAACAACATTTAATTCTATTGAAACTAAATTTCTTATACATTCACTTTCTTTATTTATTTTTGATATTCTTGTAAAGTATGGTTTTTTTTTTTTAAAAGTATATTTAAATTTACCATGATAGTGAATATTATTATGTATTATTGTGAAAAGAGATAAAAAACATAATATACAAATTTCTTTTTCAACTTTTTGATAATATATAAAGGCATATTTTCCTTTACAATTAAAGGGACATTTTTTTAAATTTGAAAAATTTATTTGTAAATATTTTCTTAAGGAAATTTCCTTTTTTTCAATTTCTAAATTTATTTTTATTTCTTCTTTTTTATTTTCTTTATTTTTTTCTTTTTCTTCTTCTTTTTTTTTCTTTGATGAACAATAAATACATTTATATATTATTTTTATATTATTTCTTTTTTCTATTTTATATCCAGTTATTGGAATCTGAAATTTACATTCTGGACATTTGAAAAAAAAAAATTTGATTTTGAAATTCCATAAATTTTAAATAATAATAAAATAAATAAAGTTAGATATTTTTATTTTTATTTATATTTATCTAAATAAATATAATTTACATTTTTTGCAATCTATTTTTTTCAAGATATTATTATAAGGAAATAATATCTTAATTTTCAACTTCTTTTTTCAAATTATGATTATCTTTTATATTGTCATTAATATTTTTAAAAAATTCTTCATCTTTAGAAAAAGATTTTATTTTTGGTAAAGTATTATAAATATTTTTTGGTGATTTGATTCTATTATTAACTGAACTAAATGAATTTCTTAATTGTAATTTTTGTTCTTTCATTTTTTTAGATTTTAAATAAAGCTCTTCTTGAGGTTTTTTTCTTAATTCATTTGATATTTTTAAATATTTTTCTTGTAAATTTCTATGTTTTTGATTCATTAATTTTAATTTATTTTTTTCAATTTCTACTTCATTTGTTAAATGAATTATTTTATAATTTAATTTTTCTATTTCTTTATTTTCATTAAATTTTTTTTCATCTTTTAAATTCGATAATTTTTCTTTTAAATTTTCTATTATTTCATTTAAATTTAATATATTCTCATCTTTTAACTTTATTTCTTCATTTTTTTTTGAAATTTTCTTATTTAAAGAATTAATTATTTTATTTTGTTTTTCAACATAATTTTCTTGTTTTAAAAGAACATTTTCTAATTTTAATTTTTCATTTGTTATATTTTTTATTTCCAATCTAAGATTTTTAATTAAATCTTTATTTTTATTAGAATTAATATCATTTAAAACTTCATTTAACTTTTTTTTTAATTCATTTTTCTCTTTAAAAACTTTCAAATAAATTTCATAAGGAACACATCTACTAATTTTAATTCCTGATTGATCATCAAAATGATTAAAATATGAAATTTTATTTTCTTCATTTTCTTTTTCTAAATAATTATCATTTTGTTGAGACTAAAATACAATTATTTTAAAAGTTACCATTTTAGTAAAATTAATTTATTATAATTATTTATTTAAAACATATATTTTTAATTTAAAAAAAACGAAAATGTATAGAAATTACATTCCTAAAAATCAAAGATCAACAATTCAAAATTATTTATATCCAAAAATATCATCAAAAATGAATTTCAATGCTCATTTAGAAAATATATCAAGAATTCAGAAATATCAAGAAAAAAAAAAGCAAAATGATATAATAGAAAAATTAAATGAAGAACAAAAATTAAAACAAGAAGAAAATTTATATAAATTAAAAAGATTTGAAAATGTACCTTCAAGATTAGAAGAACAAACTAAATTATGGGTTATTAAAGAAGCAGAAAAAAGAAGACCACATCCAAAAAATTTTCATTTAAATAAATCTAATAATCATAATTTTATTAGTCCTTATTATGATCCAAATGGTGATTTTTCAAAAGATAAAAATATAAGTTCATTTGATAAATATTATAGTGAAAGAATTAAAGATTTAAAAAAAATTGATAATCAAAGATTTTTAAGAAATAATAATTCTTCAAATTATTTCAATAATGATGTTAATAATAATAGTTATGATTATAATAATAATAATATTAATGAAAAAATGAATTATTTAAAAAGTAATAGAAGTGAAATTTTAAATACTGATGTAATAGAAAATAAAATATTTGAAAAAGAAGAATTACCAAATGAGAAAGGAATAATTCTTCCAAAAATCAATCAAAATTATTTAAGAAAAAATATTGAAATGATAAATAATATCCCAAAAAAGAATAATAATAATAATAAAGATAAAGAAATTTTTTATCATAAAAATTATGGTAAAACTCCTAATTATTTAAAACAATTTCAATTAGAAGAAATGAAAAAAAAAGAATATGAAAAACTTTTAGAAGAAGAATCTCATTATCCAAAAGGAACTAAATTAATTCCTGAAAATGAAAGAATTAATACTTTAAATGCTTTAATTGAAACTAAAAAAGGAATTGAAAATATTTTAGAAAAAATGCCTATTACTAAGAGAAGTCAATCTATTCAAGAAAAAAAAGAAGAATTAGAAAGAAAATTAGACCAAATTGAAAAAGAAATTGAAATGTTTTCTAAGAAAAAAGTATTTGTAAAAGCTGATTAATGATAAATATTTTATTTTATTTTTAAAATTTTTTTATTTGAAATATTTTTATTTTTCCAAATTTAAGCTTTGAAAATTAATTATGAAAAAACTAAATTTTAATTAATAAAATTCATTTAATATTTTGAAATTTCAATTAATTTACAATTTAAATTAAAAATATTTTTTATTATTTTAATTAATAATAAATCTTTTCTTTTAATATATATTCTTTTTAAATTTATAATCATTTTTATATTGATTTATATAGTAATCTTTGAATTAATATTACTTTAAATTTTCTTTAAAATCTTCTTTAATTTCTTATATTAATTTTTTTAATCAAAAATAATTTCAATTATTAATTTTTAACTTGATAAGTAGAATTATAATTATTTAATTGATTAATATTTATTTTTTTAGAATTTTTCTAAATAATTTTTTTTGTTAAAAAAATCAAAAAAAAGTTTTAAATATTTAAAAATGGGAATTGTAAAATATTTAATTAATATATAGTGCTTCTCTTCTAATTCAAATAAAATCAAAGAAAATAAAGATTTAAATGAAAGTCAAAATAATTTTACAAAACAAAATAAAAAACAAATAAATCAAAAAAACGATATATCATCAATTGACGAAAAAAATAATCCACCTCTTCCTGCAGGAGAATATTTAAAAAATGATAAAGATAAATCAAATAATAATACAAATAAAGGTAATAATAATCAACATATTGAAAATAATAATAAAAATAATTTCAATAATAATCATTTCAATAATAATCATTTCAAAAATAATCATTTCAATAATAATAATAATAATAATAATAATAATAATAATAATAATAATAATAATAATAATAATAATAATAATAATAATCTAGTAAATAACTATCCAATTATTTTTAAATCAATTGAGCATGAAAATTCACCAGAAACTAAAAAAGAAATGTCTAATAATGGTGGAAATATTATTTGTTATTATGACATTAAAGAACCTCAAATCGTACAAATATTTAATTGTTATGAATTAATTAAACAAAAAAAATCAGAATTAAAAGGAAAAGAAAATGGTGATGAATTAAAAGAAAATAGTGAATTATTTTTAAACAATGAAAAAATATTTTTTTGTTATAAATATAAATTCCCAAAAAAAGGAAAAAATGAATTTACAATTCAATTTAAAAAACCAATTACAAATTCAAATTTTTTATTTTATGATTGTTCTTTAATTCAATCTTTAAATTTATTTAAATTAAATACAAATAATATTATTTATATGAATAATATGTTTGAAAATTGTTTTTCATTAACACATTTAGATTTATCAAAATTTAATTCAGAAACAATAGAAGATATGAGTTATTTATTTTCAAATTGTTCATCTTTAAATTCTTTAAATTTATCTAATTTAAAAACACATAATGTAAAAAATATGAAATTTATGTTTAATAATTGTTCGTCAATTAAAAGTTTATCTTTATCACATTTTAAAACTAATAATGTGGAAAATATGAGTTTTATGTTTAATAATTGTTCTTCTTTATCAAGTTTAAATGTATCTAATTTTAATACTTTTAAAGTAAAATCAATGGAATCAATGTTTTCTAATTTGAAAATTAGTTATTTAAATTTATCAACATTTCAAACTGATAATGTTTCTTTTATGAATAATATGTTTAGTAATTGTTCAAATTTAAGAAATTTAGATTTATCAAAATTTAAAACTGATAAACTTATAAATGCTGAAAAAATGTTTTCTGATTGTAGTTCTTTAACAATTTTAAATATATCAAATTTTAAAATCAATATTAAAAAAATAAATAATATGTTTTTAAATTGTAAATCATTAAAATCAATGGATATAAAAAATTTACAAACAAATGTAATAATGACTAATTTATTAAATAATACAATAATAGAGAAATTAAATTTTTATAATTTAGAATTCATTTCTATATCATTATACAAAATGTTTTATAATTTTACTTTATTAACAACATTAACTTTATCAAATTTTAATACTGAAAAAATAGAAAATATGTCTTTTATGTTTGCAAATTGTTATTCTTTAAAAAATTTAGATTTATCAAGTTTTAACACTGATAAAGTTACTAATATGGAATCAATGTTTGAAAATTGTAAATCTTTATATAATTTAAATATTTCTACTTTTAATACAATTAATGTCTGTAATATGAAAATGATGTTTTATAATTGTTCATCTTTAATAAGTTTAGATTTATGTAAATTTAAAACTGATAAATTAAATTATATAAATTCTATGTTTCAAGATTGTTCTTCATTAACATTTTTAGATTTATCTAATTTTAACATATCAAAATGTTATAATCCAATAAAAATTTTTTCAGGAATATTAAAAGAATGTGATATAATAACAAATGATAAAAAATTATTATCTTTTAAAAAATAGAGAAAATTTTTGAATTTTTAATTGTTAAATAATGTTACATATTATTGTTATATATTTTTATAATATAATGTAAAAAAAAAAAAAAAAAATAATAACTTTATTTATTTCTTCATATACCTTATAGATAATTTTGCAAGTTGTTCAAAAGGAAGTCTCGAAATTTGTCCTAAATCTATATTAATTCTATTAATATTATAATGATTAAGTCGTTTATTAATAATATTATATTGATTTGTAATTTCCCTACTTAAAGTATTATTCATACTAATATTTCTTTTTCTTTCTGAATTATAAGTATTTTTATTTAATTTTTTATTTATATTTTCAGTATTAATTACCTTATTTTCATAATTATAAAATTTTCTTTCATCATTAAAAACTGCAATATTATATTTTTTTTCATTACTTAAACAAATTCTTTTATGTTTCTTATTATCAACAGTAGAAGCCATTGTTCTAAAATCCCAATTTTTTTCTTCTTCAGTTAATTCTTTAAAATCATTTTGAATATGAATATAAATATCATTAACATCATTATCTTTAAAAAATATTTCATATGAATTTTCTTTATAGTTTATATTATTAATCTTTCTACTAAATTTTATTATTCCTATTGCATTTAAAAAAGGAGAATAATCAGGAAAAAAATTATTCTCAATATATAAATATAAGATAGATTTACATGTATATAATATTTTAGGATCTTCATTTAATAAAATCATATTTAAATAATCATAAACTGTAGTATAAACTAAATTATAATCTAATAAATATAAACATTTTGTTTCAAAGAGAGAATAATGAGGATAATCATTTTTTATTGATATTTTTATTATTTTTTCACAATAATCAAAATCACCAATAAATTTAAAAGATAAAAGAAAACAACAAATTGAAAGAAAAATCCTATTTTTTTCTATTATTATTACAATTTTATTTTTTGATAATATTATGTCCAAATATAATATACTTAAATAAAAAATGTCTAATTGATTAGGTACTGATTTTAAATATTTATTTGATAAATTTTTTATTTGGTGGATTATTTCTTTTCTATAATTTAAAAAAGAATTTTTAGATTTATTTTGGTGAGTAGGAAAAAAAAATGGATTTTTTTTTATTTTTGATTTAGATATTATCAAATCTATTTCAGAAGAAGAAAAATCATTCATTAAATTATAAAAATGAATTTAATTAAAAAATATATAATTCTTAATTAGAATAAAAATAAAATATTTTTTTATTTTATTTTATAAAAAAAGGAAAATTAATATTATAATTTTTCTTTTATTCATATTACAAAAATAACAATAAAATATTCAAAACAAAAATTTAAAAAAAATGTACAAAAAAAATAAATAAATTAACAAAATAAAAATTAATTTTCATCACTTAAATAAAGACTAGCTGCAAAAGGCATTCCTCTTCTAATTTTTTGACTAGCCATAATAAATTTTTCTTTTAATTTATCATTTCCAATAAAAGAAGCACATTCAATTAAACATTTAATAAATTCATCTAATCTTTTAATAATTCTAACTAAACTTCCTTCAAAAACACAAGAACTTTCAATTAATTCATTAAAACTAATTTGCATAGCCCATTTATAAATTAAATAAATAAATTCAGGTTTAAATTGATTAATATATTTTTCTTTTTCAATATTAACTTTACATTCAATTAATATATCAGAAATTCTTTCTGCTGAAACTTTTAATTCTTCATAAAATTTTTTTAAATTTTCATATTTCATAAATTTATTCATTTCTTCTTCTTTAATTCCACTTGAACCTCCTTCATTACTTAAAAAAATTGTAAGAATTGAAGCTAATTCTTCAGGTTCTAAATTATTAAATTTTCCTGAAAATAAAGTTTCTGTTATTAATAATTCATCTCCTCCTGAAATCATACATGCAATTTTCCCTTTTTGAGTTAAAATATCATTATTTATAAAATCTAATCTTCTTAATACTCTTTTCATTGATATTAAATCATCTTGAAGTACTAATTCTTGTGTTTTATTTATTTTTTGAATTAAATTTTTTATTTCTTGACGAAATATTTTTTTATTTTTATAATTTGTTATATTTTCTTTATTTAATTCTGAATTAAATTTATTTTTATATTCATTTTCTATTTCTTTTTTTCTTTTTTCTAATCTATTTATATTTGATGTTTTTTCTCTAATTAATTTATTATCTTCTTTATTATCAAGATCCATATCTTCAACTGGATCCATCATTTTAACATTATATTCAAATCTTTCTAAAATTGAAAAAAATATATTTTCCATTAATTTTAAATTTTCTTTATCTTTTAAATTTTCTGGTATTTTTACTTTGACTGGACTTAAATTTTCTATTAAATCTTTAGTTATTGGAATTATACCAATTTTACCATTTTTTTCATTAAAATTTCCTGGTAATAAATTATTTTGAGTATCTGTATAATTACTTAAATAAACTAAAACATCAATTATTAATAATTTATTATCATTATTTATTTCTGTCATTTCATAATCATCTTTATTATTATTATTATTTAAAGATAAATTATTTAAATTATTTGAAAAATTATCATCATCATCACTTTCATTTAATTCAATAACTTTTTCTTCATTTTTTTCTCCTTTTAAAATTTCACTTTTCAAAATTTTCTTCTTAGCTTTTTCACTATATTCAACATTTTTCATTTTATAAGCAATAACAATTCCATAATTAAATTTATATAATTTAAGTAATCTTCCAGTAACTAAAAAAGGAATTAAATTTTCATCTTTAATAAAAATATCTCTAATTTCATTATTTAAAATATCAATTAAATTTTCAACTTCAATGAATTTTTTAATTAAATCATCTTTTTCAAAATCACTTTTATATTCCAAAAGAAATTGAGAATATTTTTCAATTAATTCTTTTTTAAGAATAGGAACACTTCTTTCACTTTGAAATTGTCTAAAACTTCTTTTAACAATAAATTCACTTTCAACACCTTCAATTTTATATAAATTAACTAATTGATTATAATTAAAATGAAAACTAGAATTTAAAGGATCAGCTTTTCCACATAAAATTTTTTTACAACTTTCAAATTCAATTTTATTATTAAAAATAACAATAGAAATTCCCATATCATCAATTCCTCTTCTTCCTGCTCTTCCACTCATTTGAATATATTCTCCTCCTCCTAAATATCTTCTTTCTTCACCATCAAATTTTTCAATTTGAGTAAAAACAACAGTTTTTGCAGGCATATTAATTCCCATTGAAAAAGTTTCTGTTGAAAATAATATTTTAATAAATCCTTCTTGAAAAATTAATTCTACACATTCTTTTAATATTGGTAACATTCCTCCATGATGAATTCCTATTCCTCGAAGAAGAATTGGTAATAATAATTTTATTTGAGGTGAATTTTTATCTTCTTCACTTAATGTTTCTATTGCATTATTATATATTAATGATATTTTTTCTTTTTCTTTATTTGATGTAAAATCTTTTCTACATAATTTTAATGCATGATCTTCACATTCTTTCTTTGAAAAAGAAAATATTATTGCAGGAGATAAATTCTTTTTTATTATTAAATTTACTACTTTTAATATATCATCTTCAATTTTATTTTTTTCCGAATATTTTATATTTTTTTTTGAATTATGATTTTTTTTATTTTCTAAAGAAATATTATCAAGACTTAATTGATCATTCAAAATTTTAATAGCATTATTAAAATTATTTTCTTTAAAATTTCCATTTTTATCAACACATAAAAAAATAGCATTTCCATTATGAGGATAAATATAATGTTGAAGAGGAACAGGTCTAAAATCAGTATAAACAACATTACAAGGTTGTTGTTTTATTTTAGAAATCCACATAGCAAATTCTCTAGCATTAGGAATAGTAGCACTTAAAAAAACATAATTAATATTATTTGAAAGAAGAATAATAGTTTCTTCCCAAATAACACCTCTTTCTTTATCTCTCATATAATGAACTTCATCAAAAATTACCCAAGCCATTTCTTTTGTAATTTCAGAACCTTTAAATAACATATTTCTTAAAATTTCTGTTGTCATTACAATACAACTTGAATTTGGATTCATTGTTACATCTCCTGTCATTAAACCTACATCATTAAATTCTTCTTTTAATTCTCTATATTTTTGATTTGATAAAGCTTTTATTGGTGATGTATATATTACTCTTTGATGATCTCTTAATGACATTGCTATTGCATATTCTGCTATTACTGTTTTTCCTGCTGATGTATGTGCTGCTACTAAGACACTTTCATGATTTTCTAAACAGGATATTGCACGTTTTTGAAATTCATCTAATTTAAAAGGGTAGATTTTTGCTGGAGGTTTTTTTATTTTTTGAGGAGAAGAGAAAAATGATGTTTCTGGTTCTTTTGTTTTTTCCGTTTTTATTTTTTCGATATTTTTTGGAAGGTTGTTATTTTCATTTTTTATATTGTTATTATTATTGTTGTTGTTTATTATAATTTCTTTTATTTGAGGATTTCGGATATTTTCATGATAACCTCCTTTAAATTTTTCTGTTTTTATTATCATGTTCATGTTTTCTGGAAGAAGAGAAGAATCTGAATTTTCTTCTTTTGGAATATTCATTTCTGGGTTTGTTAAATTGAAATTTGGAAATAATTTTAATATTTGCTTTTGAAGAAGTATATCTTCTATTTTTTCGGAATTTTCATCTTGTTCATTTTCACTTTCCGAATTTAAATTTTCTGAATTTTTATCATTTGAATTTAAATTATGATTATCTAAATTATTCCTTTTATTTCCTAAAAATTCATAATTTGAATTTTTCTTTTTTTTTGTTTTTTTCTTTTTTTCTTTTTCATCATCACTAATATCAAATTTTTCAAATAAATCATCATTATCCATTAAATAAGATAATAATTAAAAATTATTTTATTTTAAATAATAAAAAAAATTAAAAAAAAAATTTCATAAAAAAAAAGAATTCTAAATTAAAAAAATATTAATTTAAAAATAATTAAATAATATAAACATAAAAAAATGACATCTAGTGAATATGAAAATGCTTCAAGTATAGAAACTCAAAATAATCAAAAATTATCATTACTTCGTTCTTTTTCAAAAATTCATAAAAGTGAATCTTCTCCTTTATCATTAGATGAAGCAAATAATTTTTTAAAAACAAATGGAAATTTTGAAGATAAATTAATTGAAAAAATTATAAAAGGTTGTTTTGAAAATGATCAAACTACTATTACAGTTGGTCAATTTATTAAAAATTTAATATATATTCATAGAGAAATTAAAACTTCAAATGATAAAATAAATTTAGCTTATCAAAATAAAAAAGATTTAATCCAAGAATTAAAAGAAAATTTAAAAAATAATAGAAATGAAATATTAAATAATGAAGGTTTATCAAATAAAGCAATAGTTAAAATAGATTTATTTGAATGTAATTTGAAATATCCAAATTATGAAAAATATACAATAAAAATAACATGTAATGAAAATTCTTATGAAACAAAACCATTTTATCCAAATCAAATTATAATAGAAAATGAAAAATGTGAATTTCAACCAGAAACAAAAAATGATGTTATAACATTTGAATTAAGTGGAATAATAGATGAAGATAATAATGATAAAAATATAATTGGACAAGCAAATTTAAATTTAACTGAATTAACAAAACAAGAAGAATTTGAAATGATATTAAATATACCAAATCAAGAAAATTCTTCTCCTGTTAATAATGAAGAAAGTGCTGCAGGAATTATAAAAGCTAAAGTTATTTTTATTTGGTCTTATTATGATTATTATCAAGAACAATTAAATTCTGAAAATATTGCTTTACAAAAATTAGAAACTAATTTAAATAAAACTAAGATTTATTTAAATCAATTAAAATCAATTGATGCTTTCAAAGATAATAATATGAATAAATTTCATCCTGCTATTAATAATAATATTTCTAATCAAAATTTATCTTCTTATCCTCAAAATAATCAAAATATAAGAAATGTTAATGAGAATATTAATAATATTTTTAATATAAATGAATTGAATCCTGAAAATTTGCATGATTTAAGTAAAGAAATTCCTTATCAAACACAAAAACAAATTTTGTATTTATCAATTCTTTGGGTTGTTGTTTTTATTGTTGAAAATTTTTCTAAAAATGATTTTATAAGTGGTTTAACTGCGATTTTTACTATAATTACAATTAATTATGCAAATAAATTTTTAAATTATGGAAAAATTCTAATAATAGGTTCAATTATCTTTGATTTAATTTGGATTTTTTTTTGTAGTTCTTCTTATTGGAAAGGAAAAGAAGGTTTTATTCATTTTCTTGGTGCATTATTTACTATAATTAGTATTGGAGTAAAAGGATATTTTCTTTATATTTTAACAGTGAAAAATAAATAAACAATCATTTTTTTTATATTATATTTTTTTAATTTAAAAATTTATTGATTTTTTTCTTATTTTTATTTTTTTTTATTTTCAAAATTTTTGAAATAATTAAAAATATTTCAAGAATTAACCAAATTTTAAAATAAAAGTAAACTTTAAAAAATGTCTTAGTCAAATTTAAAAATAATTCTTATTTAAGGATAAAAAAGCTAAAAAAAAATAACATTTTAAAATTAAAAAATGACATCAACAGAAATATCAAAAGAAACAAAATCTTCAATTCCATTTCCACAAAAATTAGTTTCAGTATCAGATACATTAAATATGGAAAAATTAATAGAAAAACAAAAAAAAATAGCAAATTTCACTTTTGCAAAACCACCAGAACAAAAAAACAATTTAGGAAGAGAAAGAATATGTTGTTCAAATTTTTTTCCTTTTAAATTAAATTCAAAATATGATTTATTTACAAAATATTCTATTACTATTATTCCTGAAATTCCAGATGATAGTAAAAGTTTTAGAAGACATTTATTTTATTTAGGAAAAAAAATAATAAAAGAAAAATTAGGTGACTTTTTCTTTCAAAATACTGCAGTTTATTCTATGAAGGATATAAAAGAACCAATTGAAGTTATTGTTAAAGATAAAGAAACTGAATATAAAATCATTTTAAATTTTGCTGCTCATGTTAATAAAAGTTCAAGTGAAATTTTACCAATTTATAAAAATTATTTTACTAAATGTATTCGAAGTTTAAATTTTATTACTTTTAGAAAAAATTATTTTGATAAAAGTAAATTAACTTCTTTTGATAATATTGAATTATGGCCTGGAATTTCTTCAAGTTTAAAAATGGTTTCTGATAATGTTTTTTTAAATTTATCTCCAATTACTAAAGTAATTAGAAGTGAAAGTGCATATAATTTTTTAAGAAAATTAGTAGAAAAATATCATTCTAATTCAGATTATCAAAAAAAAGTAAATGAAAATATTTTAAATTTATCTGTTTTAACAAGATATAATGGTGATAAAAGTTATAAAATTGAAGGAGTTGATTTTACAAAAAATGTAAGTAGTACTTTTAAAAAAGATAATGGAGAAGAAATTAAATTTATAGATTATTATCAGAAAAGATATCCAAAAATTAAAATAACTGATTTAAAACAACCTTTATTAATTAGTGAAGTTCATCAAAAAAAAATTTATTTAATTCCTGAATTATGTTTTATGACTGGTTTAAGTGATGAAATAAGAAATGATTTTAAAAAAATAAGAGAAATATCAAAAATTACAATTGGTCATGTTAATTCAAAATTTAATGAATGTATTGATATTGTAAATAGAATAAAAGAAAATGAAAAATGTAAAGATTTATCTAAAAAATTTAATATTACAATTGATCCAAATCCAATGACAATTATAGGAAGAGAATTAAATCCTGGTTATATGATAATGTCAGAAAATATTCAAATTAAAGGAAATAAAGAATTAGATAAAGAAAGTCAAAAAGGAGTTAAATTTTGTCCAAATAAAGTAAATTATATTTTAGTTGTTTATAGAAAGGAATTTCAATATAGACAAGTTATACAAAAAATATTTAATCAAAGTGCTCAAACATATAATTTTGTTATAAATACTAAAGAACTTATAATAGAAAATTCTAGAAATTGGGAAGGATGGTATAATAAATTATCTCAAACTTTAAGTAATTTAAAACCAAATTTAATTTTTATAATATTACCAAATTCAGGAAGAAAAGGATTATTTTATGATCAATTAAAAACTTATTTATTAAATAGAGAAGGAATTCCAAGTCAAATTATACTAGAAAAAACTGCATTAAAACAAAATGGTTTAAGAAGTGTTTTTAATAAAATTATAGTTCAAATGTGTTCTAAAGTAGGAGGTTCTCCTTGGATTATTGATAATATGCCTTTAAGAAAAGAACCTTTAATGATTATGAGTTATTGTATTAGTAATAAAAATGTTATTTCTTCTGTTGCTACTTGTGATAATAATTTTTCAGTTTATAATAATTTTGAATGTAAATTCCTTTTAGAAAATAAAAATAAAGAAATTAAAAGAATGTTTTATGAATTAATAAAGAAATTTATTAGAAAAAATAATATATGTCCAAAAAAAGTTTTAATATTTAGAGAAGGAAATTTAACTAATAAAGTACTATTTAATGAAATAGATATATTTAAAGAAGCAATAAGTGAAAATTCAGAAAATATAAATAATTTAAATAAAATCCAATTTTCTTATATTTATTGTAATATTCGTCATAATTTAAAAGTAACAACACAAGATAATGGAAGTTATGCAAATTTACCTTCAGGAACAATAATTGATGATGGAGTTATAGATAATAATAAATTTGAATTTTATTTAGTTTCTCAAAATACTAATCAAGGTTTAGCAAATTCAACTAAATATACTATAGTTTATGATTCAATTGGTTTAGAATCTAATGATATTCATTTATTAACTTATAAAAGTTGTTTTCTTTATTATAATTGGAATAAAGGAATTAGAGTTCCTGCTTGTGTTCAATATGCTAAAAGATTAGGAAATATTATTAATGATAATATGAAAAATGGAAATGAAGTATTTTTACCTTGTGATAAAATCCAAAATAGTCAAAGTTTGTTTTTTATTTAAAAATTCTTTATTGAATTTTTAATTGTATTATTTTTCTTTACTAATATTAAGTTTTTAATATCTATTAAAAATTGTTAAAAAAATTTTTCTTTTTTAAATTTTTTATTAAATGATAAAAAAACTTCTTTTGAAAAATTATATTCTGATAATAAAGTAATAATGTAAAAAGAGAAAAATGGAGATATATTAATAGAAAAAGATATATATGAATATTTATAATCTTATTTGAAAAATCAAATTGAAGAAAAAAATATTAAAAAAATTCAAGGATTTATTTATGGAAAATCACATTATTCACTTTTGAATACATTTTCTAATATTATTAAATATAATAATAAAGAAATTGAGTTACAAGAAAATTATTTATATTTTAAAATTTATTATGTCATATAATAATAAACTATTAAAATATGTTGACAATCAAAATTATAACTTGAATAATAGTAATTCTATAAATTAAAATGTCAATAATTAGAAAATTTTGATTATTTTAAATGAGGATTGAGAGATTTAATTAAAATAAATATTATAAATAATTAGAATATTGTTTAAGAAGTTGATTCAATATTTGAAAAGTAAGAAGAAAATATAAAAGGTTTAAACAAAAAAATATGGCAAAAGTATTTTATTACGAGAAAATGTTAAAAATATTTTTAGATTTTGATTATGTAATAATTGAAAAAAGAAAGAATAATGAATTGAATTTAAATTTATTTCAAATACCAATTAAAAAAGAAGTAAATGAAAGGTTTCCTTTAACAAGACTTTATGAATATATACATTATTTAAATGCAGAATTTTTTCTAAATTTAAAGTTCTAATAAAATTTTTTTCTATATTTTTGATTGGAAAAATTAAGATAAATTAACAATTCAATATTGTATGAAAATCAAATAAATTATTTTTTTTGATAATGAAAATTTGAGTTTGAAAGAAGAACAAACATTAAAAGAAATAAAATTAAATTTCCAATAATAAAATACAATAAAAATTACATAATAAGTGAAATAACAATTAAAATAAATAAAATAAAATTTGATTATGACAATAAATTATAAAAACAATTAAAATTAACAAAAATATTTTTAAAAAAAAAAAGAACATTATGAAAAAATAGAAAAAATAACAATAAAGAATTAAATAAATTAAATGAATATGAAAAAAAAATTCAAATAAGAATAATGATAAACAAAATTATGAAATAAAAGAATTTATTATAAATAATTATTTATTATTAAATGATTTTTTTCAAACAAAAAAATATCTGGAGTAAGTTATGAACTTCCAAAAACAATTTTTGATATTAGAATATAAGGAAAAGAAAATAAAAATTTATTAAAATGTTGTAAAAAAGATATAAATGAAGATATTATATTTCAAGTAAAAAAAAATTGATTAGGGTTTTTTATTTCAATTTCATAGTCCAGAATATTATTCTTTTATTGTTTTTAAAATATTGCTTAATCATCATTTTATTTTTTAGATTTTGAAAATAATTAAGATATATCAATTTAGATAATTTGAAAAGAGAAACTTTTGAAAATAAAATAATTTTTAATTGAATTAGAATATTATTCATTTTTATTTTTAAATAAAATATTTTGCAAAATTTAAATAAATATTTTTAATCTTTCAATATTTTCAATATAATTTAATTATTTTAAAGTAAATTTACTAAGTTTATTTCTAAATAAAAAAAATTAAAAAAAAACAATTTAAATTTTTTTAAATTAAAATATCCAAAAAAAAACTTTTATTGATATCTTTTAATATTCCACATTAAAGCAATTTGATAAATAAAAGTTTCTTCATAGCCTTCAGGCATTACACTCCAAATATTTCTATGTAATTCAAAGAATTGTTCTCTATTAATTTCTTTTTTATTTCCTGCAATTAAATAAATATCTTCTCTCATACTTTCAAAAGTTTTTTGTGGATTATTTTTAACTCCCATTAATTGAGGATGTTCATAAGGATTAAAATTATTTAATAAAACATTAATATCAACATTTTTTCCTGGAACAGCATAATTATCAAAAACATGTTCAATTTCATTTTTTGCTTCATTCGATAAATCTTTTTTAAATAATTCTGCAAATTTATCTAATTTAACTGAATCATTATGTTTATCTAAATATTTACTTAATTCTGAAACTTCTTGAGTTTTTAAATATATTCCAAGTTGACTTAATGTTATATCTAACATAAATTTATTTATTGAAGATCCTTGATTTTGATAAACTAAATGATATACATATGTTAAACTTGGAATTGAATGAGTATGCATTTGAACTCTCATTTTTGGAACTATTTCATTTATTATGTTTATTAAATCCATTTTTTTATTTTAATTTTTATTATTTTTTTAAATATAATGTTTTTTTGAAATGAATTTTAGGTTATTTTAGTTTTTTTAGGTTTTTAATAAATTTTTTTTAATTTTTATGGGTTGTCATATATGTAGTAATCAAAATGATTTGAATATTGAACAAATAAATGAAAATAAATATAGTAATATTGAAGATAGCAACAACAGTTTTTTGAGTATTATTAATCCAATTAATAATAAAGGAAATAATAATGAAAATCAGATTTTTAAAGTTTCAATAAATAATAATAAAAAATTTAAGGATAATAATATTGAAAAAACAAATTCTTTTAATTCTACTTATCATACTTTATTAAATAACCAAAAAGTCTCTTTAGACAATTTAAAAATGTTAATGTTGAATGAAATAAATTGTTCGAGAACTAATCCAAATACAATATATGAAAAAATAGAAAAATATAAAAATAATATTGGAAAAAATTCAAATAATGAATATTATATTAAAGTAGATAATTCAAATAAAATTAAATTATTTAAAGGAATAGAAATGATAGAAAATTGTAAAAAATTTTTAAATAATTTAGAAAAGCTTTCTCCTTATGAATTAAAAAATGAATTAACTTATCCTTTTAAAAATAATATAAATAATAATATAGATTTAAATGAATCAATAAATGATTTTTATTTAACAAAAACATTAAAACAATTTAGTGAAGAATTAAAATTAAAAAAAATAGAAATTATAAATTTCCATTATGATATAATGAATTCAAATGTAGAATTATCTGTTTTATTACAAATTATTGATGACACAAATTCTCAATTTCAAAGAAGACTAAATATTTTTTCAAAAGATGCAAAATATATTGGGATTAATGTTGGAAGAATTAATGAAAGTTTATTTTGTTATTTTTTAGTTTTTGGGAAAGATTTGTAAAAATTATTGACTATATATTTTTAATTGAGTTTATTTATAAATATTTGCATTTAATGCTGTAATAAAAATTTTTCTTAAATTATATTTGTTTTATTTATAAGTTTTTTAAAATTTTCTTTGTTATATTGATATAATTAAATAAATATAATTTAAAAAATTATTTATTTAATTTCAAATAAATATATTTTATTTTTATTTCCAACTTATATTTAATTAAATAAAAATTTGTTTCCCAAATAAAAAAACTGTTTAATTCAAAAAAAAAAAATTTAACAATAATAACAACAATTTTATTTTAATAATTTAAAAAAAACAAATAATGAAAAAATAAATAGAAAAAAATAAACAGCATACTTTTACAAAACAACAAAAAAAAACAAAAAAAAGCCAAAAAAATAAATAATTCAATTTATTATAAAATTTTTTATTAAAAAATACTACAATCAAAACAACAATTTTTCTCATTTTCATTTTTAAAACAAAAAAAATTAAAAAATCCATAATTATTATTATTTAATTCATCATCTAAAATAAACTCTTGAATATTTTCTCCAATTCCTTTTTCAACAGGATCATAAATTATTGTTTTAACTTCTTCTTCAATATCAGAATCTCTTGTTTCTTTAATTTCATCATCTTTTAAATAATCGTTTTTTAAAGAATTTTTTGAATTTAATGAAATATGAGTTAAAGGACAATTAAATGATAAATTATTATTGGTATATGATTTTTTTAAAGGTGAAGAAAATTCTTTTGTTAATTTTTTTGAAAAACTTGACATTCTTTTCGGTTCATTGTACATTCTTTTTTATTTTTTATTCTTTTTTAAAAATGAAATTTCGTAAAATAAAAAAAATTAATTAATTATTTTTCATATATTTAAAAAAAATATTGATATCAATTTTTAAATAATTAACAAAAAACAAATTTAAAAAAACTATAATTAAATAATTCAATAATTATAATAATAAACAATTTTAAACAAAAAAAAAAATTTAAATAAAAAACAAATTTTCCTTTTTTTAATATTAAAATAAAAAGATAGAATCACTTAAATTTCTAAACATAACTCTTACAAAAAAACAACAATACCAAATAATTTTATATTTTCTAATAAGAGGCCAATAAAATAAACAAGGTAAACTAACAATAACCATGACAGTAAAATTAAGAAAAAGAAAAAGTAAACTCATCATAATAAAAAGAATAATTTCAGTAGTATAATAAAAAGTAAGAACATTTCTATTAACACCTTTATCATCCATTCCAAACCAAGCATCTAAGAAAAATCTACAAGAATATAAAACAGGATTTCCAAATAAATATAATATAATATATCCTATTAAATATTTTATTGGCATTGGATTTTCAAAATTATCTAAAGGATGAAAAGGATCAACAAATCCATCTGGATCCCAATAAGAAAAAGGAACTTCGCCTCTTGCAGGTCTCCAATTATTTTTTTTATCTCTTTCCCAACTATGAGGATTATCATAATCTTCTTCTTCATCATAATAATCTAAATAATCTATAAAAAGATTATTAGAATATAAATTATTTTGATTATTAATATTATTTTCTGGATTTATTTTTTTCTTTAATAATGGCCTAAATTCATAATCTTCTTCTTCATATTCTAATCCATTACATTTTCCTGTTGAAAAATGATCTTTTGTATATTCTTTTCCACAAAGCCAACAAAATTCATTTTTACATTCTGGACATGTTATTTTATTACATCCTTCTATTTTTTCTATATATGTTGAACATTTTGGACATTTTTTTAATATTTTTTTATCTGTTAATTTTTGAAAGGGAAAATCTATTTTTTCACATTTTTCACTTCCATGCTCTTTTTTTAAACATATTATACAAAATTTATGTTTATTTAAACATGTTACATATTGTTTATTTTCTTCTTTTATTGCATAACTATCACAATTTGGAAATGGACAAAATATTTTATTTGGGTCGTTTAATATTTTTAATTTATTTTTATATTTTTCATATTTTTCTATTAATTTTAAATCATTACTTATTAAATTATTAATAAAATCTTCTGGTATAATTTCGTTACAACCATAATGAATACATTTAAATTTTTGAATATCATAATTTTCAATTTTATTTTTAATATAACATAACCAGCAATTTTTACAATAAATATGATCACAATTCTTTAATTTTAACATATTTTCTTTCTTATAATTATTATCACAAATTAAACAAATTTCTTCTCCATCTTCATCAGAATCATCATCATAATAATTATTATTATTAATTATTTCATCTTTTATTTCATCATAATTTATATGAGCTGTAGAAGGATTTCCACATAAATAACATTGAATACTTTCATTTTTTGGATTTGGCATAAAATTATGTTGATAAATACCATCTATTTCAGACATTAAATTTATTGATTCTTCTAATAAAGTTGGTTTTAATAATGAATATACTTTTTGAATGTATATTTTACTAAAACCAATCTCTTCTAATAAAGCAAAATCTTCTTTTGATATTGATGTTGATAATCTATTATTATTTTCTGAATCTTTTGTTTCTTGATTTATTAAAGATTCTTGGAGAGACATTTTTTTTTTTATAATTATAAAATTTGTTTTTTATGATATAAATATATTTTTTATTTTTTTAAAATATAAATTTTTATAAGATAAAATTAAATAAATTTAAACAATTTTATTCATTTTTATCTTTATTTAAAATTTCTTTTCCTTTATCCTCAACTTTTTTACTTAAATTTTTAAATCTATCTGCAATTTTATCAAATTTTCCTTCATATTTTTTAAAATATTTAGAAAGTAAATTTTTATAAATAAAAGTAGCACCTCTTGTATTAGGCATAAAGCACCAAATTAAAAAAACTAATTTTAATACAAAATAAAATGGAATAAATTTTAAAATAAATTTAGCAAATAAATCAAAAAAAGAAAAAACAGCATAAACAGCCCAATAAGTTAACCATTGAATATCATCTTCTGATTCTGGAGTTTCAATTGCTTTTATTGACCAATATGTTGGAAGAACTATTCCTATAAATGTTGTTATATATCTTTCAAAAATTCCTATTATTGTTAATAATAATGCTCCTCCTAAAATTCCTAATATTATTTTTGGATTATATCCTGATTTTTTTTCTATTAATTCTAATTCATTATTTATTTTTGCATTTATTGATGATGATTCTTGAGATGACATTTTTTTTTATAATCTTTTTTTGAAATGTAAAGGATTTTTTTTTGTTTTTGAAAAATAAAATTATTTCTTATTAAATTTTTAAAATATTTTTTTTTAAAATTAAAAAAAAGAAAATATCAATATTTTTTTCTAAACTTTTTCCCCTCCAGAAGCTGTAGTAAAATGAATTTTCTTTCTTATTTCTTCAGCTTCTAAAATAATATTATTAGTTTCTTCATGATATTTTTGTAAAGTATTTTGTAATTCTTTATTAGCTTTACTTCTTCTATTAACTTCAATTTCATGAATGAAATTGTTTTCATAATTAATTTTCCTATTATCTCCTTTAAACATATTAGTAATTTCATATTGAATTTTTTCATCTCTATCCATTTTAATAATATTCATTAAATTAGTTTCATTATGAGTATATTTTCCATTTTTTTTAACATAAGGTAATTCGACATCAGCAATAACTCTAAATTCATTTAACATATCAATATGTTTATTTTCTACTTTTAAAGTATTATACATTCCTCTTCTACAAATTTCAAGAGTATTTAAAATAACTCCTAAAGTATGAGGTCTTATAAAAGTTTGTAACATTTCTGGTGAAATTGTAATTAACCATAAATATTTAAGAAAGAAATCAGCAATCATTACAAAATAATAATACCATTTTCTAACATATATTAATGTATCTCTTAAAGGATAATTTTTTCCTTCTTTAAATAATCCAAAATCTTTTAAAATTTCCCAAACAAAACCATAACTTGAAGAAATAAAAGCAACTGGAAACCAAAAATACCATAAAATAGGAAAAGTTTTAGTAAAAAAAGAAAGAGTTGCAGTTAACATACTTAAAGAAAATTTTACAACATTATATTGTGTAGGAGATCTTTTTCCAGTATGATAAATTTGTTTAAGACAAATACAAATTGCGATTACATTAGGAAAATAAGCAATTAATAAATAAATTCCTCTATTATTTGAACAATATTGTTTTTTTATACTTAAAGGAGCATCATAATATGCAAAATAACATAGAGTATATTCTACATCTCTTAAAGGAGCAACCATTGAGGCCATTTGAGCAACAAACCAAGAATGACGAAATTCAGGTAATCCTAAAGGAGATGTTATACTTTCCATAAAGAAATTAATTAAAAAAGATCTTCCTTGATAATTAAATATTTTAAATGGACATACATAATATATTATTAAACAACCCCAACATATTAAAGGAAGAGAATTTGTTGGTACTTTTGATAATATATCTCCAAATAATATTATACCTGATCTTTTGATCATATATAACATCATACAAAATAATAATATAAATGTAAATCCTGAAGCTACTTTAAAATGTTCAATTGGTTCACTATAATGATTATCATAAGCAAAAATTACTTTATAACTTATATAAAATTTTTCCCAAACATAAACATCAATTGCAAACATCCACATATACATACAAAAACTCCAAAATCCTTTAAACATAGGAAAAACACTATTAAACTCAGGATCATTATCCATATCTAAATTAAAGTGAAAACCTAATGTAAATATTATTAATAATTGAAATATTAATAATCCTATAAATATACCTAAATATAAATATTGATATGCTGAATGTTTCATATTATTTACATAATTTTTTAATACTGCTGCTGGTTTTTTATCTAAATATTCTGCAAAATATGAATTAAATAATTCTTCTATATCATTTTTATTTTCTTCTATTGAGTTTTTTGATTGATTTAATGAACTTTCATTAAATATTTTTATTAAACTTTTAAAATCTTCATCATTGAAATTTTGAGGAAAAGAATAAATATATTTTTTAAATTTTTTAAAATAATGTTGTATTGCATTATCATTTACATGGACAAAATTTTCTAATAAAGTTAATTCTTTATATAATTCTTCAATTGCTAATTCAAAAGAATCATGATTCATTTGTAATTCATTTGTATTTTTCGCATGTAAAACTTGATTTTTTATTTCTTTATATCTTGGAACAATTCTTGAAGTTATTGTTGAAGTGAAAAAAAAATCTACTTTTTGCATTTCCAAAGCAAATTGTTTTAACACTAATTCTACAAATTGTTTTGGATTAAAAAATTCTATTGTTGGAATATTTTCTCCTAATAATGCTTCTCTTGTTCCAAATTTATTTTTATTTGAATATCTAGTTCTTTTTAAAATATGATATTCATGCTTTATTGGATCTAACAGAGAATCCATCAAAGGATAATTAAAATAAAAGTCTTCCCATGCTTTTATTTGTTTTTGAAGATAGGATATTCTATACCTCATTTTTTTTAATTTTTTTATAGTTTTTTTATTTTCAATGATTTTTTTTATTTTTTTGGATATTTTTAATTTTTTTTATATAATGATAAAATTAATTTTTTAAATATAATTGTATGATAAATAAAGAAAAAATTTTAATATTTAATTAAATTGATATAAATTTAAATATACATTTATTTTAATTTATTTTTAATCATATAACTTAAATTAGAAATATTAAATAAAGTTATTGATATATATAATAAAAATATATAAAGACATTAACAATTATACATATCATCAATTTCTTTTTTAAATTTTTTTTTAACTTTATAACTTTTAATTTTCAAAGTAGGGGTTAATAAATTATTATCTATAGTAAAACCCTCTTTAGTCAAAAAAACTTTTTTAATTAATTCAAATCCTTTCAAATCGTTTTTTCTTCCTATAACTTCTAAATCTTTAATAATTTCATCAATTAATATTTTTCCAGAATAATAATTTTCAATATTATTTTCATCAACATTAAAATTTTTTTCTTTTAAAAATTTAATACATTCATTTTTTTCAGGAAAAACAATTCCAACAAGATAAGAAAATAAACTTTCTCCATGAATATAAATTTGATTAACATATTTACTTTTAGATAAAATATTTTGAATTTTTTCAGGAGCAATATATTCACCTTGACTTAATTTAAATATATTTTTTTTTCTATCAATTATTTTAATAGCATTACCATTATTAGTTAAAATAACTCCAATATCACCTGAATGTAACCAACCATCATCATCTAAACTTTCTTTAGTTTTTTCAATATCTTTATAATAACCATCAAAAACTAAAACACCTCTAACACAAATTTCACCTTTAGGTTCATATAATAATTTATTATTATTATTCTCAATATCATTATTATTATTATTAGTATTATTAGTATAATAACCTAATTCAGGGACATCAATTAATTTTAATTCAATTGGAGCATCAACTCCTCCTAAATGTCCTGAAGTAGTATCATGAATATTTGCTAATAAAACTCCAGCACAATCTTCAGTTTGTCCATAACCTTCTGTTATTGGAATTCCAAAACAAACTCTAAGAAATAATATTATTTCCTTTGACATTGGAGCACTTCCTACAAGCATCCATTCTAAATTTCCTCCTAATATATTTTTAATTTTTCTAAATATTAAATTATCAAATAAAACATGATTTAAAATACCATATTTTTTATAATTTTTTATTTTTATTTTAATTGCTTCTTTTGTTATATTTTTTAAAGGATAATTTAATTGTTCGATTTTATTATTAATTTCCATATAAATTTTTTCTAAAACTCTTGGAACACTACATAAATAAGTAGGTTTTAAAATTTGACAATCTTCAATTAATCTTTTTGAACTTCCACTATAAAAAGCATAACTTGTAGCATAATATATATTAACACAAACAATTAATTGTTCCATTATATGAGCTAAAGGTAAAAAAGATAAATAAATATCAGTTTCTTTTAATCTTCTTCCAATTGTATCCATTGCATAAATTCCATTCATTAAATTTTTATTTTTTATCATTGCTCCTTTTGGATTTCCTGTTGTTCCACTTGTATAACAAAATGTTGTATATGTTTCTGGAGTTGATTTATTTAAAGTATAATTTTTATTTAAATTTTCTTTTCCTATTTTTAGAAATTCATCATATTTATATATTGTTAAACCTAATTTTTTTAATTTTTCTATATTTATATTTATATTTTCTTCTTCTTCTTCTGGACAAATACAAACTATTAAATTTTGTAATTTATTAATTTTGTTTTCTTCTTTTAATTTTATTATTTTATTTAAAACTGTACTTTCAATTAAAATAGAAGTTAATTCTGTTTGATTTAAAATAAATTCAATTGAATTTAAACCTAATGTATCATATAATGTAACTATAATAATAGAATTTAACTGACAACCTAAATAAGAAATTAACCACTCTTCTCTATTTCTACTATAAATTCCTAAAAATTTAAATTTTTGATTTTCATAATTTATTTCAGGACAAAAATTCAAAGTTTCAATTGCATAAATAAATTGATAAATTAATTCATTTACTTCTTTATAATTTTTCCAAATATATTTATCACCGAATTTTTCTCCTTTAATATGACTTCTTGAACCAATAAATCTTTTTTCAGGAAATTTTTTTAAATTATTTTGAAAAGCATCAATTATTGTATTTAAATTATATTCAGTTGATGTTGGTAAAGATTTATTTATTAAATCAGGTCTTCTTAATATTTTTGTTTCTCCTTCTTTTTCTTCTTTGTTCATAAATTCATTATATTTCCAAGGGTTTTTTTCGTTAAAAACTTCATTTCCCATTTTTATTGTATATGTTTTTTTTTCTGGATATTAGTTATATATGATTTATTTTTAATTGACGTCAAAAAAAATGATATTTTTAAATAATTATTTTATTTTTACATGATTGAAAAAATAATTAGAATATAAATTAATATTTAAGAATAAATAATCTTTAATCTTATTTTAATTTGAATTAATAAATAAAAGTTTTATTCATGATTTTTCATAACTTTTTTATAAATTAAAATTTCAGCATTTGAAAGAACAATTATATCTAATATTAGAATACCTTAATAAGTTTATAAATTAAAAATTTTAAATTTAACTATATTTTCAGAATTTAAATAAATAAATATATTTTTCCATTATAAATAATCTTTTTATAATATAATAAATACCATTATTTAATTATATGTTTATTCATTGAAAACCATTGAAAAATTTTTTATTGTTAAATTAATATTTTTAAATTCAAAATTATCATTAGTTTAAATTATCTATTTTATAATTAAATTAATATCAATAATATTGTTTTTTAGATTATAATTAGATTAATTTTTTAAATGTTTTATAATATTTTTATTTTAAAGAATATTCTCACAATCAACAAAAAGAAAAATTAATTGAATAAAAAATAACCCTAATTACAAATCTTTAAAATGTTATATTTTAAATAATTTTTTATTGTTCAAGAAAAGAAGCATCAATTTAATAATTAATATTTAATTTATTATTGTCTAAAGATTATCTCATAATAAAAATGAGATAATTACTTTTTTCTCAATTTGTGTTTTTTATCATCTTTTTTTACATTTCAAAAGCTACATAAATATTTAAAATATCGAAATTCAAAAATAATCCTGATAAAAAAGGTTCTTATAGTAATTTCTAAAATAGAAAAAAAAATTAATTTTGTTAAATAATAAAAAAGAATCTGAATTAGTATATAATTTAAAAATTCATTTGGACTTCCTTTTTGAAAGCTTTTACTTAAAGTGTTTACATTCTTTTTCATTTTTCCTTTTTAAAAGATGTTTAAATTTTACTTGATTTTTAAATCATCATGATTTTTGGAATTTTTTAGATTTCTATTTTGAATTCAAACCAAAGAATAACTTGATATTCTGTACATTGATTAAACATTTTTTTAATAAGAAATTTAAAGTCAAATTTAAAGTTGATTTTTTCTCTTTTTCAAAATTAATTGAGTTAAATAAATTTATTAAATCTTCTTTATTTTTATACTGTTATATTTATTTATAAACTGATAAAAATCCTTTTTTATATTTGGATTATTTTAAAAAGTTAAGAAAATATTTCAAAGATTTTCTAAGTAAATTTAAAACATAAGATTTATTATTTATTATTAAAATATCTATTGTATTTTTTTATGATAATATTATTTTTATGAAATAAATTTAATATTATCAAAATTTATTGTTAAATAATAATCATTTGAACTTAATTTTTTATAATTATTTATATTTTGATTAAATATTTTTTTATATTTTTATTTTTTTATTATTCTGGAAATCTTATTTATAATCCCTTTTTTTAAAATATTTTTATTGAAAAATAATTTGAGTTAATGAAATATATATGATAATAATTTATTTTATTTTTTTTAAAAAGTTACTATTTATGTTTATTTTTTAAAAATTATAAATTTTATTTTTTTAAATTAAATGAAATAATTTAATATTATTCCAAATAATTTTTAAATTTTCTTATTTTTTCACTTGCTTGAAAAATGTAATGTTCTTTTAAATCCAATCTTAATAAATAATATATTTTATTTTGAATAAGAAGTTTTTGTTTTTTTATATCTAGTTTTAATTTTTTAGAATCAATGATGAATTCAAAGAAATTTTCATTTAATTGGGTAATTTCGAAGAAAAAAATTAAACTTTCAATAAAATAAATAATATAAAATTGAAATTGATGAAATATTTCTTCTTTTTTTAGTTTAAAATTTCCTTGACAAATAAAAATAATAACATAATAAATTAAATCTGTAACATAATTAATCATATTTAGAGAAGTTTCTTTTTCAAAAATTTCATTTTTAGAAAAATCAAAATATTGAAAAAAATTTTTTTTTGGGATTTTTTGTTTATTTGATTTATCAAATTTTCTTAATATATTATTATAAATAAAATCAATTTTTTTTTTAATTTCTTCGATATTTTCTTTATTTAATAAATTATCTTTATTTTCTTTAAAAATTTCAATTAAATTTTTTATATATTGAATATTATAAAATAGATTATTTTGTTTAAAATTATGTTGAAATCTTATTAATTGATTTGAATTATTTATTTCTCTACATTGATAATTTATAATTTGACAAAGAAAATTTTTTAAAATCAAAAAAGAAAAATGTAGTATATTAGAATATAAAATAAAAATCCAACAATAATAAACTGAAATTTTAAAAACAAATAAACTTTTAATTTCAAAAATAAAATAAAAATATAAACAAATGAAATAAATTAAAAATAAATCTAAAGAACGTAAAATTCCTTTCTCAAATGAATTTTTAATAAAATCAATCCTATTTATCTAAATATAATTTAATAAAAAATTCTTACTTCAATTTCATTCCATTTAAATAATTCTTTACTAGTTATAATTTTAATAGAAAACAAAACAGACATTAACATTATGATAAAATTATTTTTATAATTATCATCTCCATTTTCAGAATAAATTATATAATTTTCAATTGAATAAGACATAGATTTTAAAATATTTAAATTTATATAAGTTAAAAAACAAATAGCAAAAATTGAAAAAGTGGATATACTAGGAACTAAAAATATATTTATCATTATTTCAAAAAAACTATATTCTGATTTTGAAGATATAAAAAGTTCCATTTGTAAAAAATCAATTATTGATAAAAAAAAGAAAATTTGAACATAACTTAAAAATTTAAAATTCATAACTGAAAAAAAACTAAAAGGCCAAAAATGACTAAAATTAAAAAAAATAAAAAGGAATATTAATAAGATAAAAAATTTCCAAATTTGAAAGGCAATAAATCTAAGATAATAAACACTTTTAATTTTATCATTAAAAGAATTATTTTTGAATAAAAATTGAAAATCCATTTTTTTAAATTAATTTAAAAAATATTTAAAATTTTATTAATAATAATTATTTTATAATGGAAAAAAAATCAAAATTATCTTCAAGTCCAAATCAACTTAAATTAATTCAAATAAAAAAAAATAATAATAACAAGCATTTATCCTTAAAAAAGCAAAAAGATAATCAAATTAAAAGAGGAAGACAATTATTTGAAATTCCTTTTAAAAATTATTATTATAATGATTTCAACATAACAAAAATATCTTATAATAAAAATATAAAAAATATAAAAAATATAAATAGAAATATATCTAAAAATTCATTATTAAAAAGAAATAAAACTCGAAGAAGAAAAAGTTTAAATAATTCATCATATTCAAATTATTCTAATTCTTCATCTTCTTCTTCAAGAGAATATAGAAAAAAAATAAATAATTTATATAATGATAATACTGATTTTATGGAATATCCTTCAAGAAAAGATGTAGGATTAAATTCAAGTGAAGATGAAAATTCAATTGATTGTTCAATTTTAGAAGATAATAATTTTAGTAATGAAATAGAAAGAATATTAATTGAAATATATAATAAAAATATTTCTATTATAAGTAGTAATGTTAATATTAATGATATAATAAAAAATAAAAAAGGAAATGAAATGATTGGAATTGAAAAACAAATTAAATCTTATTTAAAAAAATTAAATTTTAAGTGTAATTTATTAGTCCTTAAAATGCTAATTGATAAAATAAGAGAATTAATAAGTAAATATAAAGAAAAAATATTAGAAATTCCTGAAGTTAAAAGAATTTATGATAAATGGTTAAAAAGAAAAGAAAAAAATAAATTTGAAAAACTAAGTTTAAAAGTAAATTGGATTAATGAAATTTATAATTCTTCTCTTCAAATTGATAATTTAAATGATTTACAATATGATAATTTAATTGTTAAAAATTCTATGCTTTTAAAAACAAATGAAGAATTAACTGAAAAAGGAATTACTCATGTTTTATTAAGAGAATTAATTAATATTCAAAAAACTTTAAAAATTTCTTCAAAAGAAATTGAAAATATTTTTAAATATCCTTTAAGTTTATTAAAGGATGATTTAACTGGAAAAACAATTTATTTTTCTATTGAAAAAATTCAATTAGAAGAATTTGATAGAATAATTTTAAAAAATGAATTTATTTCTTTAATTATGCTTCAAATAAAATTGATTTTTAACCAATTAAAAATTTCTGAAATTACAAAATTAATTGATGAAGTGGAAAAAAATAAAGATTATCATAATAATGAAAAAACAAAATTTGATGACTTTTTATTATTAAAATTAAAAGAAAATTTACAAAATAAAATTAATAAAAATAATTCAAATAATAATTTAATATTAAATTCGAAAGAAAATAATGAAATAATTAATCATTTAAATTCAAAAGAAACTGTTGCAACTTTAACATCTTCTTCTTCAGTAGAATCTACTGAAAAAATTGATTTAAATGATAATTTAATTAATAAAAATATAAATAATAAAATAATTATTAATAATAATAATATAAATTACAATAATAATTTTACTGATTTAGATGATCTTGTTAAATTTATTTGTGAAGAAAATGAAATTAAAAAACCTAAAAAAAAAAAAAATAAAAAGAAAAAAAATAAAAAAAATGAAAGCGTTCAAGTTGAAGAAAAAAAAACTGAAATTATTGAGGATGATGATGATATTGAAATGATTAATGCAAAAAAAGATTTAGAAAAATCTAGTGTATATTATTATTCATTTAATAAAATTAAACCTTTATTATCTAAAGAATTTATTGAAAAATTAAAAAAATAAATAAATAAAAAAAGAAAAATAATTATTTTTAATTATAATATATTATTTATCATTTTAAATAAGTTTATAATTTTCCAAAAAGAAAAAATATGATTACAACATTATATTTTTTTTAAATATTTGTATTGAACCTTAATATTTTTTTTTTCATCAAATTTATCTATATCAAGATTCAGATTTGAAATATATTTATTTATTATATCAAATAATTCTTTTCTATTATACTTTTTACATTTATCTATAGCCTCATTTATTGTATCAACAAATTTATTATACATATTTGTTGATTTTGAATGTTTATATAATAAATATTTTTGTCTATATAATTCACTTAATAATTTATAAGTTTTAATTTCAAAATTATTTTTTTGAAATTTTGAAAAAATATCAATTGCTTCCCTTAAAATTTTTATATCATTTTCATCATAAATATTTTCTTTCATTTTATATTTTATAATTATATAATCTATTTTCTTATTATATAATAATAAAAAATTTTTCATGATTTCAGACTTTTTTTCATTATTTTTTTCAATATTATTAATTAATTCTTTAGTTTTTAATAAATAGTTTTCACTTTCTTTTAAATTTTTAAATTTTTTATAATAAGCAACTCCTTTAGCAAAAATAATTTCAATTTGTCCTAAAATACAATTTAATTTTGTAAAATTATGATAAATTATATCTAATTGATTCAAAATATTCTCATTAATAGGATTTTCACTTCCAAAAATAATAAATAATTGTTTAAATAAATTCATTCTTTGGAAAGCTAATTGAAAATCATTTGGAAAATTTTCAAATAAATCATCAAAAAAAAAAACATCATCAAAAGAATATTTTCTTAATTCAAAATCAGAATTTTTTATTATTTTCATAAATGAAGTAAAACTTATAGTTAAATCTTCAATATAATCATGAATATTATTCCAAATCTCTTTATTTTGATATATTATATTTAAATTATTTAAAGTAAAAAAATTTTTAAAATTATAATATATATGGAATAAATCTTCATCATCTTCAATATTTTCTCTTAAATTGTGATCTGGACTATTATTTATAATTTCTTTATCATTTTCTTTTAAACTTTTCCAAATTCCAAAAATTTGCCCTGCTGAAAATTCTGTAAAAGAATCATTTTTTGGAAAAGAATTTAATAAAGTTCTAAATGAAATAGAATAAAACTTGATTAGTTTTTCAATATTATCTCCTTTAATTTCAGTTAAAATTTTTTTTATTTTTTTTTTATTTTCATTGTAAATAAATAAATTATTAGATTTTTCAGATATTATATTTTTTAAATCATTTCTTAAACATGATACTATATCACCGTTGTCATTAGGATAAATTTTTTGAATTTCTCGAACAAATAAACCTTTTTTAGAAAATTGAAATAAAGAAATTATTTCTTGTAAAGTTCTAATTTTTTTATTTTCTTTTTGAATTTTTATGATTTTTTCTTCTTCATTTGAAGAATCTATTGAAATTATACTTAATTTTATATCGTCATCTATTTTTCTTTCTATTAAATTATCAAATTCTATTTTAGTTTTTAATCTTTTTTGATTTATATAAAATAATATATTAAATAACATTTCATCTATCTCTTTTTCAATTTTTATAAAATCTATTAAATTATTATTTTCATAATCATTCTTATTTTTATTTACATTACCAACTAAAATAGTTTTAAAATTGTAATTTCCTCGATAAATAAAATTTTTAATTAAATTATCTAAATAATCAATATTTTTTTCTAAAGGATTTAAAATATAGATTTTTCCATTTTCAAAATTAATATCTTGATTATTAATATTTTTTTTTAGCTCAATAAATTCAAGAGATTTAATTTCATTATTTTTCGCATTTAAATTTAAATTATTTATTCGTTCAATTAAAAAACCAGCTAAATTCAAAGCAAAAATATTAGCATCACTAAATTCATTAATATAAACATTAATAAAATATATCTTTTCATTAAAAAACATATTAAAAATTTTATAAAAAATATTATTCACTCCAATCAATCTTTTCATATTATTATAATTAGGTAAATTTAACTCAGGATAAATATTATAATATTCAATAAAAGGAATAAAATTTTCTTTAGAAAAAAAACTCATAATAACAGATTCTATACTATGATTTTTTTTTTCATTACAACAACATAAATTTAAATAATATGAATTAAAACGATAATTTCTTTTCATATTATAACAACTACTTTTATGTTTTTTTCTACATTCACATTTATATTGTAAATGTGAAAAATGAGCTTCTTCTTTATTTTCAATTGATTTTTGTTTCCATTCACAATTTTCTTTATGTTTATGGAAACAACAACAAATTTGTAAATCATTATATGCAAAAGTATTTGATATTGTTTTTGCATTTTCAAAAGCTTCATTAAAAGTTTCTCTGTTATTTAATATTAAATTATCATATAAATAATAATTAAATTTTTTAGTTAAATTTAAGGTAGATATTGATGTATGTTCTACTATTATATTTTCAAAATTTAAAGCTTTAAATAAATCTAAAACTTCTTCTGCAAATTCTGTATTTATTATTATTAAAGTTGTTTTTTTAAATTCATCAAAATCATTAAATATTTCTTTTAATTTATTATAATTAATGATTTCTAATTCACAATTATTATTTTCAAATTCTAAACAAATATTTCCATCTGAATCAAATCTACTTTTACAAATAATATGTAATATTTTAGTTTTTTTCTCTAAAGCTCTTTTTAAATTTTGAATAGTTCCAATATTAATTTCATAATTAATATATAATGTTTCTATTAAATCACTTATATTAGTAACATTATCAATAAAATCATAAATTGTATTTAAATTAATTTTATCTCCTTTATCATTAATTTGAATTAATGGATTACTAAATAATATACAAATATGAAGAAAATTAGTTGTTTTTGTTGGTGTTCTAGTTATTGTTGAATTTCCACCTATTGTTGTTTCTAAAATTAATTTTTCAATTTTTTCTTCATATGATGTTATTCTTTGATTAATTTTTTTTATTGATTCTTTATATTCTTCATTTTTTTCTATTATTTCTATTAATAATAATATTTTTGGATATTTCTTATTTTTAAATTCAACATTATTATCTGATAATTTTATCCAACCTTTACATTCTTTATTTAAATAGTCAAAATATCTAATTGATTCTATTTTTTCGAAATCTTCTTTTTTTAGTTTTTTTTCTAATATATTTAAAGCTATTTTTTTATTAAAATGTGTGTAATTATATTCTGACATTGTTATTTCTGTTTTATTATTTTCCTTTCCAATAATATATTCTATTTTTACATTAATATATTCTCCCATTAAAAAATTAGAAAAAAAACTAAAGGTTGAAAAGTTCGAAAATAAAAAAAATCTAATAATAAAAAAATAATTGATTTATAAATAAAATAATAATAAAAAAATGGCAGAAGAACATTTAAGTTTAGAAGTATTAATTTCTGTTATTCTTTTAGTATTATATGTAATAGCAGCACCAATATTTGATAAAATTCATTTTCATTATATGCATGAATCAGGAATGGTTATGCTTCTAGGAATAATAATAACATTATTAATAAAAATATTTTCTCCTTCTTCAGATTTTACAAAATCTCTTGAATTTTCAGATAAAATATTTTTCACTTATATATTACCTTTAATAATATTTGGAGCAGGATATAATTTAAAAAAAAGATCATTCTTCAAATATTTTATGTATATATTTTTATTAGGAGTAATAGGAACATTAATAGCATTTTTATGGGTAGCTCCAGTAACATATTTTTGTAATAAATTTCAAAGATTTATGTTATCATCCTCAAAATATGATTATGATTCTTTAATAAAATATGGTGGAATTCCAATAGATAAAAATACACGTGAAAGATTAATATATCCTTTTAATGAAACATATATAAAAGAAAATAATATAACAAAACCAAATTTAAAAGAAAATCCAATATTATTAGATATGTCAATATTAGATGCATTGAAATTTGCAGCAGTAATTTCAGCAACAGATGCAGTTGCAGCTTTAACTTTTATTCATGAAGATACAGAACCAAAATTATTTTCTATATTATTTGGAGAAGGTGTTGTTAATGATGCAGTTTGTATTGTAATTTATGATATAATAAAAAAATTTTCTGAAAGTGGAGAACCATTTACAGGACAAACTATAATAAATATGTTTGGTACTTTTTGTAAATTATTTGGATTATCTTTTTTTATTGGATTAGGAATAGGATGTTTTGGAAGTTTATGTTTAAAAAAATTAAAAAGTTACAATATAGGAAGAGAAAATGAATGTGCTTTAATATGTTTATTTGCATATTTATCATATATATTAACTGAAGAAATGGAAATGTCACCAATTATAGCATTATTATTTAATGGTATATTTAATTCACATTATTCATTTTATAATTTATCTTTTCAAGCAAGAGAAGAATCAAGTATTTTAAGTAGAGTTTTAAGTGGAATTGCAGAAGCTTTTGTTTTTGCATATTTAGGTTTAACAGCAATTCATCATTTTACAGTAGCATTTTCATGGTCATTTATGTTATTTGAATTATTTACTGTAGTTTCAGGTAGATTTGTTTCTGTTTATGGAATATGTTTTTTAATGTATTTATTTGGTGCAGATAATTTTAAATTATCTTTTACAGAAAAAGGAATTGCTGCTTGTAGTGGAACAATAAGAGGTGCTATTGCTTTTGGTTTAAGTATTTCTATTGTTTCTGATAAAAAATTAAATAGAGATATTCTTCTTTCAACTACTCTTAGTTTAGTTTTTATTTCTACTATTGTTTTTGGTGCTTTAATGCCTTATATTATTAAATTTTGGAGAGGATTTGAAAATAAAGAAAAAGATAATAAAAATGAAAGTCTTAATTATGTTAATTTAGATAATGAAAATATTAATAATAATCCTAATGAAAGTGTTAGATTTAGTTATTTACATCCTAATTTTGATACTGGAATTGAACAATTTAGTAAAGAAAAAGATTTAGAAGTTTTAAAAAAAAGATTAAGTTATTGGTTAGGAACTTATTGGTTACAATTTGATGATGCTTATGTTAAACCGAAATTAATTTGTAATTGGCCTGAAGTTAAAAAAGAACATGATGAAATTAGTCAAGTTATTAAAGAAGTTATTAGAAAATATTTAGAACAAAAAAAAATTAATAAAAGCTCTGATTTAGTTCCTAAAAATGATGATACTGATGATTATAATACTGAATATATTCAAGTTGAAGGAGAAGTTAAAGGAAGTAAAAAAATTTCTAGAGATGAAATTATGAATAAATAAATTTTATTACAATATTTCTTTTTCTTATTTTTTTTTTTTTGGTTAATAGGGTTAAATTTTAATTTTTTATTTAAATTATATATTTTTTTAATATTTTTTTATATTTTTTAATTTTTTGGAAATGAGAAAGTTAAAATTATCTGATTTTGAAATTGAGAAAATTATTGGAAAAGGTTCTTTAGGAAAAGTATATAAAGTTAAAGAAAAATATAAAGGATATTATTTTGCATTAAAACAAATTGGAATTGATACTTTTTCAAAACAAGATTTAGAAGAAGTAAAAAAAGAAATAGAATATTTTCATAGAATTAAATATTATTCTACTCAATTATATTATACTTATCATGATGATGAATATTATTATTTTATTTTTGAATTATGTGATGGAACTTTACTTTCTGAAATAAATAAAAAAAATGGATTTTCAATTCCAGAAATAATAAAAGTTTTAAATCAATTAAATTATATATTAAACCAATTAAATGTTGAAGAGATAATATTAAGAAATTTAAAATTAGAAAATATTTTAATTAAATATTGCAACAAAGAAAAAACAAAATTTAAAATAAAATTAAGTGATTTTGGATTAGGAAAAAGAATAAATGGTTCAAATAAAAATCAATTTATTTCATATGATAATCCAATGATTTTTCCTCCCGAAGTTCTTTTAGAAAATTATTATGATTTAAAATCAGATTTATGGTCAATTGGAATTATAATTTATTATATGTATTATAATGAATATCCATTTATTCAAAGATTTTATTCAGATATTATAAAAAAAGAAATAAAATTAGAAAAATTACCAAAAGATGAAAATTTAAAATATTTATTAGAAAATTTAATTAAAAAAGATATTAATAAAAGATTATCTTGGGTAGAATATTTTTCAAATCCTCTTTTTCAAAATAATTTTTTTACATGTGAATATAAAATTGAAAAAAATGATTTAAAAGAACCAGTTCAAATTTTTAATTGTTATGATAAAGAAAAAAAAGATTCTTTTGGTTTTGACAATAAATTTAATGACAAAGAAATAATAGAACATTGTGATTTATATATTAATAATAAAAAGATAGATTTTTGTTATAAATATAAATTTCAAAAAGAAGGAAATTATCAAATAAAAATTGTATTAGATCAACCTTTATCAAATACAAGTTTTTTATTTTATAATTGTAAAAATTTAATTTCTGTAGATTTATCTAATTTTAATACTTCATATGTTGAAGATATGAAATGGATGTTTGGAAATTGTATTAATTTAACTGAATTAGATTTATCTAATTTTAATACTAAAAATGTTATTAATATGGGAAGAATGTTTTTCAATTGTCCTTTATTAAACTTTTTAGATATAAGTAAATTTAATACTAAAAATGTTAAATATATGTATAGTATGTTTTCTGGTTGTACAAGTTTACAAGAAATTAATTTAGAAAGTTTTAATACAGAAAATGTTATTGATATGCATTATATGTTTTTTGATTGTAAAAATTTACTTAATTTAGATTTGAGTAAATTTAATACTTTAAATGTTAAAAATATGAAATTTATGTTTTCCCATTGTTCACTTTTAGAAGAATTAAATATAGATGGTTTTAATACTGAAAACACAAAAAATTTAGAAAAAATTTTTTATAATATTAATAAAAAATGTAATATAATTACTCATGATAAAAAGATTTTAAATATTCTAAATAAAACAATGGTTTTTTAATTTAATTTAATAAAAAAATATTTATTTATATATTTATAATTTAATTTTTTTAGTCAAACTTTTAAATTTATTTTTAAAATATTTAAAAAAAAATGTTCAATTTCACCGAATTAACATATGTTTTAAATGGAACTTCAATATGTTTATTAAACTTAAAAAATAAATTATATTTATCTCTAGATATGTCAAATTATAAATTCCAAGTATCAGGTTATCATCCATATTTAGCAAATCATAATTTTGAAAAAGAATTAAAACAAATATCAAAATTTAAAATTGTTTTATCTTCTATGCCAAATTATACTTTAAATTCTCCAAAATCAATAATAACTTTTGGAACTCAAGTTTGTTTAATGGCTCCAAATAATATGTTTTTAGTGGCAACAAATAATGGAGAATTAAAAATAGAATCTTTAAAAGGAGATATGACTTTATCTTCTATGAATTTACCTATGAATAGTAAATTTACTATTATTGATCCTTATAATCAAAATAATTTTTCTAAACCACTTTTATTTAATGATGAATTTTTATTAAGAAGTACTTTTGGTGGTTATTTATCTTTAGTAAATAAAGATAATAATAATAATATTATTAATAATGATATTAATAATTTTGATAATAATATTAACCAAGTTATTACAAATTGTATGGTTATTATTGAAGAAAGTATTTGGAAAATAATAAAAACAAATGTACCTTATATTCCAGATTGGGTTTTTAAAAGAAAGTATTTAAATTATAATATAAATTCTTATTTATATACTTTAGAAAATTCATTTATGAATAAATCAAAATTACATTTAACTGGAAATAAAAATTCAGAAATAACAACAATAGTAGATAAATCAAAGCCTAATTTATCTACTTTAAGTACAAATTTACAAGATAAAAATTTAGTAGATGATATTTTATTAACAATGTTAGGTTTAGAAGGAAATTATATTAAAAGAGTAATAACTCATACAAATTTTAAAGATTTTAAAGTAGAATTTCAAGTAGAACCTTATTTAGAAAATCCAACATGTGATCCTCCTTTATTAAGTTTAGTAAATTTACTTTTACCATTATCATTTTATTATGATTCAATAACAAATTTTTTAAATATTCATACAAATATAGAAACAGGATTAATAGGAAAATCATTTTGTTTAGGATTAAAAAAAATATTAAGAGAATATATATTATTTGTAAATCAATTAGATTGTCAAAATAAAATTGGAAATCCAAATTTAAATTTACAACAACTTTGGTGGCTTTGTCAACCTTGTATAAAATTATTAGAAAATTTACATGAATTATGTCAAAAATGTTCTATGATAAAAGGAGGAGCTTTAATTAATATAATTTATTCAGTTTATTTACATGAAACTGATAATCAAATGAAAAAAATGTATAAATATTTATTAGATAGAAGTTTTGTTCCTTATTTTGATATGTTAAAATTATGGACTTGTCATGGTTATTTAGAAAACGAACATGAATTTCAAGAATTTATGATTATGAGTCCTAAAGATTATAATAAAGAAAATGTTAAACAAAGTTATTTAGATTTATTTTGGGAAATGAAATTTAAATTAAGTCATTTGCATATTCCAGAATTTTTAAATAGAGTTGCTGAAAAAATTTTATTTATTGGGAAAAGTTTAAATATTATTAGAGAAACTGGAAAAATTATTCAATGTCCTTTTGAAAAAGAATTTGAAAGTTTTAGTACTAAAGAAGAAGGAAATAAAATTATTTCAAATAAAAAAAATCTATTTGAAAATAATAAAAATAATATTAATGGATATAATAATTTAAATAATAATAATAATTATATAAATGAAAATGTTGATAATAATGAAAATAATCAAATGATTTTTGAAAATGAAAGATTAATTCAATTTGAGAAATTAATAAATAAAATATATGATTGGACAAATGATTCTTTAAGACATATATTATTTAAAGAAAACAATTTAGATTCTTTATTGAAATCATTTAAAAAATTTTATTTAATGGAAGCTGGAGATTTTTATACAGAATTAATTGATTCTTCAAAAGATATGTTTTTCTTAGAAAAAAAAAATATAAATTTTGAAAAATTAAAACTTCAAATTGATAATTCTTTAAGAATTACAAGTATTAATTCAGATGTTAATAAAGATCATTTTTATTTTATTTTATCAAATATGGCAATTTCAATGGAAAAACAATATTTAGATAAATATTCAGAAATATTACAATCTAATGAAACTGATATTAAAAAAATTACAGAAAAAATTTATGAAATTGATAATACTCAAATTGGTTTAGATTTAGAAGATATGAAAGTTTATGAAACTTTAAATTTAGAATGTAAAATTGATTGGCCTTTAAATTTGATTTTTTCAAAGAAAAATATTATAAAATATAAAATTTTATTTAGACATTTATTAAGAATGAAATTTTTAGAAAAAGAATTAAATGATGTTTGGTTAATTGAACAATATTTTAAAGATGATAAATTTCAAATATATTTAAAAGAATGTAATTTTTTAAGAGATAATATGTTAAATTTTGTTAAAAATATAATATATTATTTATTTAATGAAGTAATTGAACCAAATTATCTTTTACTTCAAAAAAATTTAGAAAATTCATCTTCAATGGAAGATGTAATGAAATATCATGATCAATTTTTAAATAATTGTATTAATGAATGTTTATTAGGAAATGAAAATATATTAATCCATTTAAATAATATGATACAATGTATTTCTTATTTTACAAAAATTATTTCTAAATATTTTCAAAATGTTTTAATTAAAGAAAAAGAAATTCATCAAGAAAACATTGGAAATAAATATATGAATATTACAAATGAATTTGATAGAAAAAGATTAAGAAAAAAAGAAAAAATTGAAGCTGTTGAAAATGTTTTATTACAAGGAAAAGATAAATTTAAAGGAATGTTTGATAAATTTAAAGAAGGATTTGAAAAAAGATTTAAAAGTTTTTTAAATGAAATTAATAAAATAAATGTTTCATATAATCCTCATTTGACAAATCTTTTTACAAAATTAGATTTTAATAATTATTATTGTGATAGATTTAATAAAATGATATAAAAATAAAAATATTTTAAATTAATAATAATAAATATAATAATAATTTATTTAAATAAATTTTCATTTTTTAACTAATTAAAAATATTTTAAAATCACAATTTTTTGTCAAAATCTTTTTAAAATAGCATTAAAAATTTTTTATCAAAAAATATTATTCAATTTTCATCATTACTCGATAAAATTCTTCAAAAGAAATATAACCAGGTTCTTCAGGATTTATACTATTAATCATTTCTTCAATTTCATTAGGAGCACATTCAAGTTCTAATTCTTGAGCAACTCTTTTAAAATTTTCAACACTTAATTTTTCTTTTATATTTGAATTTCCTAAAAATACAATATATAATTTTTTAACATCTTCAACATTTTTACATGCTGATTTTGCTCCCATTATATCTATAAATCTTTTAAAATCTATTTTTTTTACTCCATCTTCTATTAATTTATTTATTGTTTCATTTTTACTTAATATACCTAAATCATTAAGAGATTTTTTAAGTTCTTCTGGAGTTAAATAATTTTTTAATTCTATATCAAATAAATCAAAGGCTTCTTTTAATTTATATAATTCTTCTATTGTTAATCCTGATTTTAAATATGGTTTTATGTTAAATGAAGAATATTTTTGTTTATATTTATTTATTTCTTTTTCTTTTTCATTATTCATTTTTTATTTTAAAATTTAAAAAAAAATATTTAACAATTTTTTAGTTTATAATAATAATATCAGTCATTTTTAATTTATAAAATTATAATTTAATTTTTTTATTAGAATAATAACTTTTTTAAAATAAAAACTGTTAAAATTATAAAAAAATTAATACTCACTAAAATTAAAAGAAATTTATATATATACATTACATGACATTAATAATATATATTAATAACTTTTCTTTTAATAGGACTTAATTTTCTTTTATGAATAGTAGGAATATTATTTCTTCTATCCATTATTATCATAGAATTATCTCTAACATATTTTCCATCAAAAGCATTTTTCCTATATATATTAAATTCTTCATAATATTTATCTATTTGATTTACGTTTCCAATGTTATTTAAACTTCCATTTCTATTTATTTTTTTATGAGGAGAATAATATTTTCTCAATCTTTGTTGATAATTATTATTTATAATATATGGAGCATAAATTTTATAATATTTTAAATTATTATTATTATTATAATTATTATTATTAACATTGTTAATATTATTAATTGGATTTAATTTTAAATATTTATTTGAAATTTTTTTTTCTGGAATTACATTTAAAACTGAATTTGAATGTTCTAGATTTTGAATTAAATTATTTATACCTTTATATTCAACTGAATTATTTCTTTTATTTATATTTTTTTTTTCACTTGGAGAAATTAAGATTTTTTGATTACATGGATTTTTATTGATTAATTTTAATTGTTCTTCAATTAATATTAATCTTTCTGAATTTGATTGATTATCATCATTTTGGATTATATTTTTTTGAATTTTGTTGTTATTAATCATATTAATAAAATTTGAATTATTTATTAAATTAATATTTGGTAATTTCATTAATTTATTCCTTATAATTTGTACTTTATTTCCATTAATGTTATTTTTCATATTAAGAATATTTAGTTTACTATTTTGATTCTTACTACTATAATTTTTATTATTAATTAAAATATTATTATCAATTTCAACTTTCGTCTCTAAAGTATAATTTTTACTATTTTCATTTTCATTTTCCTTGTTCTTATCATCCTTTTTATTATATTCTTTATAATTATTATTATTATTATTATTATTAATATTATTATTATTATTAATTTTGTTATTATTCTTATCAGAATTTAAATTACTAATATTATCCTTATCATCAATATCTTTCTCCTTTTCATTATTTTTTTCTTTTTCTTTTTCTTTCTCTTTCTCATTATTATCAATAGAATTATTACAATTAATATTATTATTTAAATCATTTTTATTAGAATAACTTCTATATTTCTTCCCATCTTTTTCTTCATAATTTTTTGGAGGTAATTTATCAACTAAAAAAACTAAATTTTTGGGAATTTTAATAGTTTGCAGAAGTATTTTTTCTTCTTTATCTTCTTCAAATTCAAAATTTTTAAAATATTCAATTCTTTTAGAAACAACATTACTTTTTAAAATTTGTTGACAACTTGGTCTCCATTCAGGATTAACTTGAAGAAGAACTTTAAGAACAATATTTAAATCAGAAGAAAATCTTTCAGGAATTTTAGGATAATTTCCTTTAATGACTTTATTATATAAACCTTCCATATTTTCAGCTCTAAAAGGAGGATGAAGTGTAATCATTTCATATAAAACACAACCTAAACTCCAAATATCACTTTTATTATTATATGGTTGATCTTTCCAAACTTCAGGAGAAGCATAATATGGAGTTCCAGTT
>JAJJKW010001608.1:0-55353 GCA_023805745.1 Isotricha sp. YL-2021b | reverse complement strand
CTTAAGGACTAAGATATTCTTTCAATCATTTCAAAGTTTTTTTATTATTCCTGCTTATCTTAACCTTTTTTTGAAATATTTTTAAAAAAAATATATATCATATCTTTTTAAAATAATTTGAACTTCTTAACAAGGACAAATTATTGAAAAAAATATTATTTTAGATTTAATAATTTATATTCATAAAAATCAATGTATTAAAATTAATATTGATTTATATGAAAAAAATTCATAAATAAAAAGATAATTCAAATTTTATTTTTTATCATTACCAAAATAAATTTTGTATTTTTTTATTCTAATAAAAAGGAATATATAAAATATTCTTTGAATGGCAAAATTGGTAAAATTTGAATCAATGAATAATATAAGAAAATTATGAATTTAGGTCTTTATATATTGAAATTGTAATTATTTAATTCAATAAATAAAGAATGAAAACTTATTAATAGTTAAATTTTTATTTAAATTCTTATAAAGATAGAGAATATTTTAATTCATTTAATCATTATATTTTATGTTTTAAATTTACTCAAAAAGAATAATTTAATTTTTTTTAATAAAAAAATGTATTGAATAAATTAATTTGGAAGGAAATATAAGGTTCCTTTATTTATTTATTTTTTATAACAATTGATGATTTCAAAATGATTCCCAAATAATTGATAAAGATAAATAGATAAAATTCTGAGGAAAAAAATTTTAAGAGAATTACACAAAAACTAGATTTTTAAATAATTTTTACTACTTTTGAAACTAAAATAAATATTAAAATTTATAATATATTATAATTTTATAAAAATGAATAAATACCAGAATTTAACTTTAGGAAAATTTTGTATAAAAAATAAAACAAAGAGAAATATAAAAAAAAGTAATTCATTGGCAATTTTATTAAAAAATAATCAAAGGAATTCAGATGAAAAAATAATAGATAAATATTTAAATTATTCAAAAAAAAACAAAATATTTCAAAAAAATGATAATCAATTAGTAATAAATTTACCAATATCATATTCCTTTACTAATTTAAACAGTAATCAAATAACTAGACAAAATATTGATGAAAATATAGATATAGAAAAAAATAGAAGTGGAATAAATTTAAAATTGCCTAAAATAAATTCAATTAATTTTGAAAAAATTGATCAAGATTATAAAGAACAAAAAGAGAAATTAAAAAATGATAAAAATATATATTTAGAAAAAAATTTAAAAGAGAAATTAAAAAATATTGATTATGAAATTAAAAAACTAAATGAAGAAAAAAAGAATTTATATAAAGAGTTAAAATTTAATCATAACCAAATTGAGAATTATAAATATGAATTAGAATTTCTAAATACAAATTATCAGAAATTTTTTTCGAATATTATAAAGAAAGAAGATAATGAAGAAGAGGATAATAATTCCAAAGAAGAAAAAAAAGAGAAAATTGAAAACAATAAAATTAGATTGGAAAAGATAATAGAAGATAATAATAAAAATTTAATTAAATTAGAGAAAAAAGGTGAAAAATTAAAAAAAGAAAAAACTCATATAATAGACAAAATGATGCAACATTATAAAAAATTATTATATGAAGGTTTTGATACAAGAAAAGAAGGTTTATCTTGGATAATAAAAGAAATTTGGAAATTAAATAAAAATGTCCCCCTTGATTTTTTACCTTCCTTTTTAGATTTAAAATCAATAAATTATTTATTTATATTTTCCCAAAAAACAAATGAATTGTTAAGTAAAAGAAAAGATTTAATTAATTTGAAAAAAGATTGTAGTAATTTTTTTTTAAAAACAAATAAAGAAAAGAATAATGAAGAAAAAAAAAAACAATTGCTTTTTCAAACTCAAATTGATAACAATTTAAATAAAGAAAATCCATTAAAATTTGAAAACAAAGAATCTCAAATTCCAAAAAAATTATTTCCTCAAATAAAGAAGTTGAATGTTATTAAAAATGAAATAGAAAAATTAGATGAAGAAATAAAAAAATTAAAAAATGATGAAATTAATAGAATTTTTAATGAATTTTTTAAAAATAATTATGAAAAAAGGTTTAATGTTATTATTGATATTGTTTTATCTGCTTTAGTTGGTGAAAATGAAAAATATAAAGAATTGATTAAATTTACAAAATTTAAGAATGATTATAAAAATAATTTAACGAAAATTAATTTTTTCCATTATCCTTAATTTTAGTATTTATTTTATAAATTTAAAATTATATAAATTATTATATCTTGTAAAAACTATTTTTTATTAACATATTTTTAATATTATCTTTTCTTCCTATTTGAGGATTGAATGATATAAGATAATTTTTTATATCTTTTTCAATAATATATATTGTATTTATAAGATGAATTTTTTCATTCTTAAAACAGTTAATTCTTTAAATCTTCTTTTCCATTTTAATAGTAATTTTATCATTCTTTTCATTATTGATATCTTCTTCAGTATCTCCTAAATCTTTGATTGATAAAAATATATAATTTTTTTCTTATAAATTATTTTTATTTTCATTAATTACAAAAAACACACAATTTCTTTCAATTGAAGGAGTCTCATATCTTAATAAATTTTATTTTTTCAAAATATTGTTTGAATTCTGTTTTATCATATTTTTAATTAATAATAATTTAAGCAATTCAATTGAAATATGTTCATTAATTATTTTTTCTTAAATATTTATTTTATTTATTGACCAATATAAAAAAATATTATTAAAATAAATAGAATTTTTGGTTACGAGATTCATTTTATCTCATTTAAAATAATTCCACTAATTTGTTTTATTAAAAAGTATTATTTATTTGAGATTGTTTTTTGTAAATTGATTTATAATGATTTTAATTTTTGATTCTATCTTATAAAAAGATATATAAAATTTAAAATATAATAAAAGAAATCTCCCAATTTCTTTTTTGAAAATGAACAACATTTATTTATTTGAATAATTTTCATATCTATTTATTTTACTAAAATACTTATATATCTTTCTATATTAATTTTTTATATATGCAAATGAAATATTGAAATAAATAATTCTTTTCATTTTTTTATATTTTTTTCTTCATTTAAAAAATTCATTTATATAAATCATATATATTGTTTAAAAAAGAATAACATTAATTTAATTATTTAAATGAAAAAATAATTTAAATCAAAAGTAAAAAATATTTCTATTTAAATAAATACTAAAAAAAAAAAATTATTTAAAAAAATTATTTATTTCTATGAATAAGTATAAAGTTCTTTTTCATGTTCTTTAATATTATTTATAATAACAGAAAAAGGAACTTTATTGGGATTAACAGGATAATCATAATTTAAATTTCTACTTCTACATTTAATTTTCCTATAATCATTTTTATTATTATAAATATTATTATTAATATTAGGAGAAATAATATCTTTCACATGATCATTTTGTAATTTTTGTAATTTTAAAGGAATAATTCTTTTAATTCTTTTAAAACTTATACTTTGTGGTTTATTAATATTATCAATTGATTGAAACTGCTTTCTTAAAGGTTTATATTTATTTTGTTCTTCATTGCCTTCACTTTTTAAAATTCTAGTCATATTATAAGATAAATTAGGTTTAATTACTCTTTTACTATTAATTTTTAATTTTTTTGAATTTATTTCTTGTTGTTCCCTTAATAAACATCTATTACTTTTTTTATTTATTATTGTTTCAACATTATTTGAAAAAGATAAATTATCATTTGGAGTGTAATTTCTAATAATATGCTTTCTTTCTTTTTTTGGTGAATTCCTTTTTAAATATTGTTCTATTAATAAAGTTTTTTTTGGATGTTTTTTTATTTCTTCTTTTTTACCAGTTTTATTAAATATATCATTTCCTTCTTTTAGTTTATTAGATATTGTTTTTCCTCTCTTTCTAGTTTCTTTATAAATCTTTTTCATTAATCTAAAAAATTTAATCTAAATTATACTCATAATCATAATCAGATTTTCTTTTCATTTTCTTTTTAATATTTAATAATAATAATATTTTTTTGAATTATTTTATTTTAGAAAAATAAGTTTTTTCCTTAAGAGAAAAAATGCAAAAAAAATTAAATAAAAACATTTGTATATTTTTAAAAATTCAGAAATTTATTCCTTCAAATAAACAAATATATTATATTATATTAATAATGAAATTAATTCCTCTTTTAGTCATTACTCATGATTGGAATTTAAATTTAAAAAATGGAATTTCAAAATGGATAAGAAAATTTACCATTGCTCAAATAATAAATAATATAAATATTTCAGAAATATTTTATATTATTGGATTAATTGTTTTTATCTTTTCAATTATAAATATTATATTATTTTTTTATTTTAAATCAAAAATTGATTTAGAAGGAAATATATCCTCAAAATATAATCAATTATTTAAATTTTATTCTTATAATATTTTTTATAACTTTTATGGTTTTACTCAATATTATTATTCTTTTTTTATAGAGTTAATTTTTTCAAGTAGAAAAAAACTTTTATTATATTTATTAGGGACATTATTTTTTTCTATTTTTGTATTAGTTTCTATTATCATTACATTAAATTTATCTTCTACAATTATTCATGATTCAATGTTTATTTATAATAGATCCCCTTTACTTAATCCTTTAAATAATATTGATTATTATATTATATTTTTTTCTCTTCTACAATGCTTTATTCAAGCTGAATTTCATTTAAAATTTAAAGAATTTACAATGATGAAAATTATTATTAGGAGTATTTATTGTTGTTTTTTTATTAAAATTTTTTTCGATTTTAATCTTTATTATTCTTCATTTAATTTTTTTAAAATTGTATTTTTTTACCTAAGTAATTGTTTTGTTTCATGTGTTATAGAATTTATATTTTTATATGATTATAATAATGATTTAAAAATACTTCAAAAAGATCCTTTAATGATAATCTTTAAATTAATAATTGAAGTATTAATTAGTTTAATTTTAACAGAATTACATTTTTTCTTAGATAATAGAAAAATAAGAAAAAATGTTTTGCAATTTAATCATTTTAATCCACAAAATTTTAATATGTCAATGATTAAATTTCTTAATAATGTTTATTATCAAGAACAACCTTATCTTTTAAGAAGAATTTTTTTTGATTTACATGATGAAATTAAGAAGAGAATACATAATCCAAAGTGTAAAAATAAAAATGAAAAATGTTATTTTTGTCAACAATTTAATTCTCAAAATTATTTAAATCAAATGAATTTTTATATTGAAAGAATTAAAGAAAAAGATAAATTTAATTATAATTGTATTAAACAAAATTTTCCTTTACTTATAAGTTTTTTTGATTATGAAATAAATTATTATGAAAAAATGAATTTTGATGATCAAAAGATTTTAGACAATATATTTTTCATTATAGTATATATTTTCATATACAAAAAAAGTTATTATAGATGTGTTTATCTTTTAGAAAAAATAAAAGAAAAACCAAAAATAAAAAAAAATTTTGTTTGTCTTGTTCAAATTGAAATTTTAAAAGAAAAAATTTTAAAGATATATAATAATAATTTACATCAATCAAATGGTAGAATTCAAATAATGTCAATTTCAGAAGATATGAAACACCATTCTAATTTAATAAGAAAATATTTAAGAAATTATAGAAGTATAGATAGAATAATTTATTTAGAAAATCTACATAAAAAATTTTTATTTGATTATATGAATTTAATGAATAATTTTAATGATGATTATATTTCATATGATAATTTCAAAAAGGAAATCTCAAATTTTAATAAAAATTATCAATTTTTAAATAATGAAACAAATAATATTTTAAAAAGCTATAAATGTAATATAAGTTATTCCTATCTTAAATTTACAACATTTTATCAATATTATAGAAATTATATTCCAAAAAATATTGAAAAAGGTTTAGAAAATTTTTTTTCAGAACAATTAAGTTCTTCAATAGTCAATTCAAAAAATTATTATGCATTAATATTACAAGCAGAATTTGTAAAAAATGAAATTATTTATAAAATAAGATATGTTTCAAATGATTTAATTCAAAAATTAAAATATACTAAATTTGAATTTAAACATTTAACTCCTGAAAATATTTTTCCAAAAACTTTTTATAAATCTTATATATATAACTTTTCTAAAACTTTAGAACAAGGAAATGACGTTATTCAATTAAATAATTGTTGTTTATTGGATAAAGAAAAATATATTATATTATATGATTTATCTGGAAGTACTATTTTTAGACAAAATAAAATAGAATTTTATTTAAAATTAACAGAAGCAAAAGAACAAATCATAATAAATAAAAACTCTTCTAAATTATCAACAAAAAATAAATCATCTAATTTAAATTCAATTAAATTAAATCATTATTATGGCGCATGTTTTTTATTTACAAATAGATTAGGAAAAATATTGAATTTAAGTAGAGGATTTGAAGATTTTTTTTTTCTAAATAGTGAAGTTTTAGATAAAAGTAATATTAATATTCATGATTTATTTAAATTTGAAAAATTAAAGAATGAAGGAAAATTTACTCAAAATTTATCTTCTGTTTATAATAATATTAATGAAATTTATATGAGAGAAGTTGGTCAATTAGGAGAAGATCCTTTTTCTAAAATAATTATTCCTTTAAATGAATTAAAAAATTCTATAGATAATTCTAGTTTAAATTTTCATGTAGAAATCAAATTTAAAGAAAAAAAATTAAATAAAGGAAAAAATAAAGTTAAATGTTTTTTTATTTTTATTATTTCTATTTATGAAGATATTTCTCCTTTATCTATTAATTATTCCTTAATTAATAGTGGAAATCTAAGACATAGTTTTTTTTCTCAAAAAAGTAGTTCTAATTTAAATGAATTTGAAGTTACTAAAAAAGCAAATAAAGACGATAAAGTAGAAAATAAATTAATTTATAATTTTCCTTATATTGATAAAATTTCTAAAATTAAATTTATTGGAAATCTCATTTTGGAGAAATATATGAAATTCAAGCAAAATCATCATGAAAAAGATGAAAAACAGCAAGAAAACAATTTAATAAAAACTCTATATTTAAATAATAATAATAATAATAATAATAATAATAAAATAATAATAATAATAATAATAATAATAATAATAATAATAATAATAATAATAATAATAATAATAATAATAATAATACTCCAAATATTACTATTAATGGAAATAATAATAATTCAAATAATAATAATGATGATTCTTTACTTAATTTTTCTAATAATAAAAATAAAGCCAACTCAAAACCAAAATTAAAAAATATAAATTTTTTTGCAAAATATTATTCTTTTTTTATAACAATAATTTTCTTAATTAGTTTTTTTATAATTTATTTTCAAAAAATAAAAAAAATAAGCCATTGTTCAGAATATTTTTCTTCACATGATAATTTATTAATGTTAGGACAAACAATTCATCAAATTGTTTTAAAAGTGACTTTAATGCAATTTCAATCAAATAGTCTTCAACCAACAATTATAAATAATATTTTTGATAATAGTTTTACCTTCCATACAAAGCAATTAAGAGAAAGATTATGTGATTATTTATCTTTTAGAGAAAATATTTTAAAATTTTATTTACCTTATGTAGATAAAAGTTCATATATTTTTTTATCAAAATATAATTATTCTTTAATTGATTTAAAAGGTAATAAATTGGAAGTAGAGTCAGATAATATATTTAATAATTTAAATGTTGAATTACTTCTTATTTTAAATAATACCAATCTTATTTTGATTTATAATAATAGTGATTATTATTATAATGAAACTTTAATTGCAATGTCAAGTTATAATTATTTAGATTATTATTCTGTTGCTATTTGTTATTTAAGAATTTTAGGAACTTTTTATAATGATTTAATTTTTCAATTAAATCATTTTAACTCTTTTTTTTTATCTATAATTTATGAAATAATCAATGATCAATATAAATTATCCCTTATTAATTTTATTATATGCATTGCTTTTTCAATTTTCTATCTTTTTGAATTTTATATTTTTATTTTTAACTCAAATCATAATTTTTCAAAATATTTCTTATGCCATCTTCAATTAAGATTTTTTAATAAATATCTTTTAAAAAAAACATATTTAGTTTTAACTTTCTTTGAACATTTTTCAATGGGAGATTCATTATTTATTTTTGATAATTTAATTATTCAAGATCATCACGAAGAAGATGAAATATTAAAATTATTATTATCAGAACAAATTGAAGATTCAAATATGATAAAAGTAAAACCATATATTTCAAATTGTCAATTTGATAAAAATATTGCTTTAAATTTAGAAAGCAATTTTAATATTGAAAATGAAAATAATAAAATCATTAAAAACGAAGATTTATCTTTTTCTTCTAATATTAAAAAAATAATAGATGCAAATAAACAATCAATGTATTATGAGCAAAAAAATAAAATGCCTCCATCAAAATTAAGTCAAACAAGAATGAATTTTAATAACATAAATTATATATTGAAAAATAAATCAGTTAAAAAAGAAAACATTAATAAGACAGAAAAAAAAAGAGAAAAAGAACAAAATAATCCTTTAATTTTTAATTCAAATATATTATCAAAACAAAAGAATAATAATCCAATACAAAATTTAAATGTATTAAATACGAATAGTTTAGGAAGTAATAAAATTCTTCTTCCAAGACAAATAACTACAAATCAAACTGAACAATCAAATAATTCAACTTTAAATAAATCAAATATTCCATTAAATGAATCTTCAAATAGAACAAATGATAGTGGAAAAAGTACTTTGAAATTAATAAATAAAAATATTCAAAGTCCTAGAAAAAGAAAAAAAAAAATTAATGATGAAAATAATAATACGAATAATAATAGTACTAATAATAATAATACTAATTATATTATAGGACAAAATGGATTTAAATTACTTAAAAAACCTTTTTTATATTTGCATTTTTTTCTTGTTTTAATTCCTATGATTATCATTTTTGTTGTTATTTCTTCTATTCAAATAATTTATTCAAATCAAACAAAAAAAAAATTAGAAGAAATATCAAGCATAAAAACTTATTTTTTTGAAGAATTAAATGATATTTCGGAATTTGTCATATTATATGATTTATCTGTTTTAAATAATAAAGAAATAACACTTGAATATACTGAGAAGGATTTTTCTATGAATTGTGATAAATTAAAAGAATATTTAAATCAAAATAAAACATTAAAACTATATGAGGTATTAATAATGTGCTATCCAGACACAAAAAATGAAGTAGAACAACTAATTAATAAAGGAAAAATTATGAAAAATTTCAAGAATTTTATAAATAAAATAAATTCTAATGAATTTTGTGAATACTATTCTAAATTTATTTATGAAAATAGATATGATTCAAGTTTTCCTTCATTAGAATATTTAACTGAAATTGAAGAAATAGATTTATATAATGAATGTATTAATATTGGAGGAAATTTAAATTCAAAAGGTTTTAAAACTGCAAAGGAAAGTATTTTTCAACTTATGGTAGATTATTATACTGATTTTATAAATGATAATAATCGAACAGAAGAATCAAATTATGGAAGAGTTAATAATGAATATATATTAATTTTTCAAAATGAAATTAGTAGAGTTATTAGAAAAATTGCTTTAGGTTATATCATTACTTTTAATAGAGATTTTAATTCTTTGAAAAATAAGATTATTAAAAATGAATTATTGTTAATGTGTGCTATATTATTTTCTTCTTTTTTTGTTGGATTTATTTATATTTTTAATGTTAAAAAAGTTTCTAGAGAGAGAAACAATGTTGAATTTTTTAATGATTGTGTTTTGAATACTATTTTATTCCAATAAAAAATATTTTGTTTTTATTATTTTGTATATGATTATTTATAAGAATTTTTATTTTCTATTGAGGTCAATTTTTTGTTAATTATAGATTCTTTTTTCAATTTTCGTTTAATTATTATTATATTTTAAAATTTTTAATTTTTAAATAAATTCAAAATTTAAACAATATTTAACAACAAAAATAAATTTAATAAATTTTGTTTAATAATTTAATTTTGGAAAAATGTAAAATTAAAAAAGAGAAATATTAAATGTATTTTTATAAGCAAATTAAAAATATATTTATCTCTTTAATATAATTGTAATGAAAAATAAAAAAAATAATTGTTTCTATTAAGTTTCTTTATATAATTTGACAAAATAATACAACATAGGGATTTTAAAAAATATAAAACTTTATATAAGCTTTTTAAAATTTTAGGGAATTTTTTCTTTAATAATAAAAAAATAAAATATTAAATGCTTTTAATTTTCATGGATTAAAAAATTTCCTTTTTTAAAATTAATAGAAAGCTAATAAATAACTTTTCTTTTTTGATATTTATTTATAATGGAATTATTTTTTGTAAGTAATTATAATTAAAATGGACATTGCTAAAAAATCTTTTCTAAATAAGATATTGGGTATTGAATAAAAATATTGCTTGAAAAAATTAAAAAAGGTAATTTTTTTAAAATTGATTTTCAATAAAAAAAAATTTATTATAAGAAATAAATAAAATTAATTGAAAAAATAATTCCATAACCATATATTAAAACATAAATATCAATATAAAATTAATAATATTAATTCTTTTAATTTAAGCTCTCCTTATGTAGGTAAAATTACAAAATATTTTTAATATTTTTTCTTGATATAAAAAACAAGAGAAAAAATTATAATTAATGAGCATTCTTCAAAAAGAAAATTTGGTTTCAATTTCAATTTTTGAACAAAATAAAAGAAAAGGAAAGAATAAAAATTCAAATGAAAAAATGAATGAAAACTCAGAATCTTCTCAAAAGGAAAAACAAAAAAGAAGGTCAAGAAATTGTATTGAAGGAAGAAATTTTGAATGTGAAAGTTGTCATAAATCTTATTTAAGTCAATCTTCTCTTTTAAATCATTTATTTAAAAAACATAAGGAAATTATAATTGAAAATAATATAAATAAAAGAAGAAGAGGAAGACCTAAAAAATTTGAAATTTATGAAAGAATAAAAGAAGAGAAAATTATGAAAAAATATAATAATTTTTATAAAGATTCTTTCAGATGTAATGATGGTATTATTTCTAATAATTTTGAAAAAGAAGTCTATTTTGTTTTTTTAATTTATAAAGATTTTTCAACCAAAAAATTTTTTAGGAATTTTGACAAACCAGAAGAAAATCCAATATTATATAATTTATTAAATAAAAAAAATTTAAATGATGAAGTTTTTCTTCCAATTTGTGATAATATTTTTTCAGAATATTTAATGATTTTTCATCCTTTAACAAATGAAAAATATTTTATTTTTGTTTTAAAATTTATTTTATTATTCCGTGAAAGTATAAATTTGAAAATGAAGAGTTATGAAAAATATGCTCTTACCGAATATACTTCTTTAGAAAATGCTAATTCTGTTCCTGATTTTTGTAATGATTTTTTTTCTTGTTATTTAAGCCAAAACTGCTTTGATTACTATAATAGTGATATAGAAGAATTAATTTCATTAATTCAACATTTTTGTAAATGGTTGTTAATCAAAAAATATTCTTCTATCAAATTAGATTTAATATCTTAAAATTTTTTATTTGAAGATATAAAAAATATATTAACTTGTATGTAAACTTTTTTATTTTAACTCTCTAAATATTGGTATTTTTTTTTTTAAATATGTAAATGTTTATTTTTCAATCATTAATTAATAAATTAATACAAGATAAAAAAGAAAAAAAAAATCATAAAAAAATAAAAAAAAATAAAAAGTAAAAAAATTAAAAATTATTTAAACTTAAGACTTATAAAAATTTTTTTAAATAAATAAAATAATAAATAAAAAATAACCCAAAATTTCTAAAATCACTGAAAAATTTTATTTTTTCTTTTTTCTTTCAGAAGTTCTAGTGGTATGAGTAGTAGTAATAGTTGTGCTCATAATAATTTCTCCATTTTCACCTTTTGTAGTTTCAACTACAGTATTTTGAGTATGGGTATTATTAAAGAAAGTGATAACTAAATCAATACTATTAATTAATTTTTCAGCATCATTTGGATCATCACAATATATATTAAAAGTAGTATCATTTTCATCTTTCATTGAAAAACAATTTTCTGGATTTGGCATTCCATCTTTCATTTTTTCAAAAACTTCATTTTCATTTCCTAAAGATAATTCTACTACTTCACTTGTTTTCATTGATAATTTATCATCTAATGGTTGATCACCTATTTTAATAAATATTTTAGTTAAATCTGGAGAAAACATTAATTGACATGCTATTGTTTCTCCATTTTCTTTTACTAAATTTAAATTTTGTCCTTTAACTAAATAATCTTTAACATCTACTTCAATTGGAGTTACAACTTTAATATCATTCATATCAATATTTTCAATATTTTCACTTTTTATTTGTGCCATATTTATTAAGAATATTAAGTATCTTCCTTCATATTCTATCATTTTTTCATACATTCCTGCTTTTTCAATTACTGTTTTTATTACATCTGGAACTTTTGAATTTTGCATTATTACTTTATATTCATCTCCTTGATTTACTAAAGTTGTTAATAATCTTAATAATTCTATTAATAAATCTGGGTCATCATCTTCTCTTTTTAATGCATCACATATTGTTTCTACTCCTTTATATTGTGTAAATGGTTGTGCACAATATTTATATTTTAATAATTTATTTAATAATTTTGCTACTTCTAAATTTTCTGCATCGTCATTTTCAGAGGAATTTTCTATTTCATGAAGTAATTCTATCATTAAATCATCTGAAATGTTACTTGCGTTTTGCTCATCTTCTGATAATTCTGATAATAATGACATTATTGAATTTTTTAAAGATGTTTTATTTTTTTTGTCAAAAACTCCATTTTCTAATGAATCTTTTATATGAACAAATAAACCTGAATTTATCATTGATTTTGAATTTTCTTTATTTTTAGCAAAGTATGTTAATATTCTATATATTAAAATATTAATGTAAGCATTGTTTTTATATAAATCTAATAAATTATATAAGTTTGGTACAGTATCATCATATACATAATCATTATTTGAAAGATCTGGATGAGTTTTTAATGCTTCTAACATTAATCTTAAAGCCATTATCACTAATTTAACATTCCAATCTTGACATTTAGTACTCTCATTTATTAAAACAAAGAATTTTTCTATATAACTTTTATCTTTTATATTTTTTATTATTGCTCCAGAAATATAATTTATATTTGCTAATATATCTGAATTTGCATAATATTTTTTCTGTAAATTAACTAATAATTGATATAATTCTTCAATATTTAATTTTTTAATATTATCTCCTGCTTCAAAGTATAAATAATTACCAAAAGTATGTAAAGCAATAGTAATATAATAAATTAAATGATTTCTATTTTTAAGAGTTTGATCTAAAGAAGTAGAAAATTTAGTTTTACTTAAATAGGTATTAGATTTTTTACTAATAGTAACTTGATCAAGTGTTTTAATAGAATTATCCATAATTCCTCTTACATAATCAAATTTATCTTCTTGTTTTTTAAAGAATTCAGGATTAATAATATTATTTTGAGCTAAAGATTTTTTAACAATTTTTTTAAATAAAGTAGAAGTAGTTAAAGGATTTAAAACATTTTTTTTAGGAGTTCCTTTTTTTAAACTTTTAATAAAAGCACTTTGAGCTAATAAATTTTTTTTAGGTTTAACAGGCATAGCAACAGAAGCAGCTAAAGGATTAACTTGATCATTTTCTTCTTCATCATCTTCATATCTACTAAAAACTTCCATTAAATTATCTTTTACACTTCCCATTTTTTTAAATCCTCCTTTACTTAAAGTTGCAGTTTGTTCTTTTTCATCAGGAGGAGAAACTTTATTATTAAATGAATCTAACCAGAAAATTGTATTATCTACTATTCCATTATTACAAAAAGCTTCTATATTTTCCATATTATTTAATACTAAAGAATAATATAATTTTGTTAAATTATATATCATTTTTGTATTATCATCTGGATCTAATTTTACTACTTCATCTTTTAATTTTGTTATTAAACCTGATGAAACTACTTCTTTACTATAACGAGAATTATCTTCTGTCATTATACTTAAACAATTTAATAATGAATTTAAATAATCTAAATTGGATTTAAATTTAGGGAAATCTTCATTCATTTTTTTTAATATTTCCATTTTATCAAAGTAAGGAACTAATTTTTGAATCCAAATTAAAGAAATTAAAGTTTGTGTTTTTGATATTAATGAAGGTGTTCTTCCATCTAATTCATAACATTTATTTATTATTGTTAATACATCTCCCCAGAAAGAATCATTTAAATCATTTTTATTTTGAATTCCTCTTAAATAATTTATTAACATATCAACAATAGCTTCTAATAAAACAACATTACCAGTTTTTTTTCCTAAAGAAATTAATTGTTCTAATCCAATTTTTTTGAAAATATATTCAAATCCTTTTTGATTTTTACAACAATTAGAAAAGATAATATTATCATATAAGAATATTTTTTTAATATCTTCATCAGTTTCTAAAACTTGAGGATGATTATATAAAGTAGTAACTTCTTTAACAGTAGATTCTAAAACAGGAGAATCTATAATTAAAGGAATAGCATTATCACTATGAGAACAATCTTGTAAAACTGCTTTAGCATTAACATTAAATGGTAAAATATTTTTTTCTAATTTTAATCCTGTTTCATCAGGAGAAGCTTTTTCATTTTCTTCTCCTAATTTTTCACAAAATGAAAGTAATCCTCCTTCTAAAATTGGTCTATGATTATCAGTTGAAAGAGATAAATTTTTAAGTAAACTTAAACATTTTAATATAATTTGTTTTCTTCTATCTTTTAATGATTCTTCTTTTGATGTATTTAAATCTGCATATGTTTTTCTTAATATTGATAATATTTGCTCTAATGTTAATGGTATTTCTTTATTATTTTTTACACTTAATGGAGATTTTATACTTTCATTTAATTCTTTATCAAATACTAATGTTCCTGTTACAAATGTCATTTTCTTTTTTATTAATTTTGATGATTTTTTTATTACATCTTTTTCTTCATTTTCTTTTTCTGATTTTAAATTTTCTGTTAATTTCTTTAATTCTTGAGAATGAGCATCAAATGCATTTGTTACTATTTCTGTATATTTCTTTAAATTTTCTTCATCTTCTTTTACTGCATTTTCTTCTTGATGTGATTTACTTTCTGATATTATTCTTTTCATTACAGGCTCAAATGATTTTAATAATTGTGGTTTATCTTTATAATTATTTTGTAATTTTTGTAAATCTTCTTCAGTTATTATTTTCTTTTCTATTAATATATGATAATTATTTGGATCATTTATTAAATATGTAAATGCTTCTATTTCACTTTCCATAATATCATCATTTCCATCTCCTTCTAATTTTTTTAATAAAACTTTATTTTTTAATAAAGTTATTGCTTCTGGATCATTATTAATTAAATATTCTACATTATATGTTGATTTCATTACATTTCTTATAATTGTAGAAATATATCTTCTTTGTGAAATAGGAACATTTTCATCAGAATAAATATCTTTAATTTCTTTCCATAATTCTTCATTTTTGATAATTCTTTTTAAAATAGTAGGATTTTGACTTAAAGAACTAATAATTTGTAAATCTTTTTCAACAATTTCAGGATTATTTTTATTTTTTTGATAATCATCACAAATAAATTTATAAATTCTTTCAGCAATAGCATCATTTCCTTCAGTTTTAGTTGAAATATATTGTATAATTTTTCTAAATTCATTACTATCAACTCCAGGTAAATTCATAAATTCTTCCATTTTATTAATGATAGTTATAATTTCTTCTGTATTTTCAGGATCAGTTAAAAATGTTTCATCAGTTTCCATTGCTCCATTAACAACTTTCCAAATATATTCTATTCTTTTTATTGTTCTATTATAATTTTCTCTTACTTCAGGATCTTCATCATCACTATGTTCACTTATTCCATTCTTTTGATATGTATCTGATAAATCTACTGCTTTTCTTAATACAGTTTTTGGTGCTTTTAATGTAGGTTTTCCTTCTTTATCTTCTTTTTCTTTTATTTCTGGATTTGTTTTATAATATGTTACTACATTGGTTAATATTTTATCTAAATTTTCATCTTTTACTTCTCCTACTGATGGGAATGAACCTTGAGGAGTTAATTCTAATTGTTTTTTTTGATATTCTATAAATTCTGAAGCTGTGTTATAATCTTTTGTTAAATTATTTAATTGTGGTTTTGTTGCTTTAAGAACGTATTTTTCATTTACTAATTCTGGTTCTTTTGTTTCACCATATTTTTCTAGTAATTTATTTGAAATATTATTATATGATTGTACAAATAAATAATTTTCTGGTCTATAGAAATATGTTCCCATATCTGTTATTGTTGTATAATATTCATCATCTTTTTCTATTAATCCTTGGTCCATTAAATTATTTGTTAATGTCATTAATGAAATTACTGTTCCTTCATCAAATGGTAAATCTTTATAATCTGTTTTTCCACTTTCTCTAAATTCTTTAATTATTTTCTGATAAGTTATTACAGTTCTTTTATAAAATTTAACAATATCATCTTTATTTTCTTTTTCAATTTCATCAAATCCTTTTGTTTTACTTATTAAAGCATAATAAGTTAATTTTTTATTTAATTCTTTTATATCTTCATCTTCAGTAGTAACACTTTCTTTAAAGTATTTTTTAAATTGTTCGCTTTTAAAAGTATTTGGACCTAATTTTTCAACTAAAGTTTCAGCAGCTTTACTAACTTCTTCATCATTATAATATTCTGCTTTATAATCAAGTGCTAATTTAATTAATTTCATATCTCTTTCAATATCTTCTTCAAGAACAATTCCACTTTGAGTTATTATTTTAACTATTTCAATAAATAAGTTTTTATCTGGATAATTTGCTTGAGCTAATTCTATTAAATTCTTAATTACTTTATTATCGATAAATTCTTTTCTTCCTTCTTTTATTCCTTGATTATATATTTTTAAACAATGAACAAAATATTCATTTTGTTGTGTTTTATTTGTTGTAATTCCTTCAATTTCATCTTCTTTTCTTTGTTCTGGTGTTTTTGTATTTATTGAATTTCTTGTTTTTAAAAGAGAACCCTCTTCTTCTTTTTTTCCTCCTTTTGAAATATTAACTTCATTTTTAACAATATTATTAATTAAATCGACTCCATGTTCAGCAATAAATTTATCCATATTTTTTTGATCTTGTAATAAAGTACTTAACATTTTTAAAGCATTTAATTTTACTTGTTTAGAATATTCATCATTTAAATTTACTGTTGCTTTTAATTCTTCTAAAACATTTGTTAATCCTCCTCTTTGAACAATATATTCTCCTAATTTTGGATTTCTTAAAGAAACATTACAAAGAAGATTATTTATTTCTTTTGTCATTTCTGGATTTTCACTATAAATTTCTGATATATCAAATAATTGATCAATGAATTTTTCATCAAGTTCTTTTTCTAAATAAGTTTGATATAAATATTCATCTTTAATATATTCATTTAATGTTCTTATTGGAAGAAGTAATGCATCAGAATAAGTTGATTTTGTTAATAAAATTTGAAGAGAATATTTTACTATTTTTTCATGTTTTGAATCATCTTTTGGTAAATTATCTTTCATTTTTCTTAAAACTGACATTTCATTAACTAATAATTGATTAATTGTTCTTGAATATAAAGTTTGTTTTAAAGTATGATCCATTGTTTTAGTTAAATCATCCATAAATTCATCATTTGTAATTAAATCAGTTTGTCTTTTATTTGAAGTAAAAGCATTAATAATTTCTAAATCATTTAATAATTTTATTTGATTATCATTATCAAAATCTTTTTGACTATCTTCATGGAATTTTGTTATAGTTTGTACTAAAATTTCTTCAGCATTTTTTTCTTGACCAGGTAATTTCATAATTTCATTTGAAATTAAATCGGCACTTCTTGTAATATTTTCATCATTTGAAAATTTAGATCTTACTTCAAATAATTTAATTAAAATATTTTGATTAGCAACCATAATTAAATTTTCTTGATTAGATAAAGTTATTGTTTTTAATAATTCCATAGCATTATTTGCAATTTGATTATTATTTGTAGCTTCCATTATTTGTAAAAGTTGTCTTGGACAACCAGCTTTAACTAATAAATTACATGTTTCTGGTTTTTTATTAACTAAAATAATTAAAGTTTTAATTATGCTATCACATAATTTATCATCATCATAACCTGATTTTCTTAATAAATTCATTAATGTATTTATATATTTTTCTATTATTCCTTCTCCTCTTGCAGTTTTTAATTTATCTTCATTTTCTTTTATAAATGGAATATTTTTAGATAAATGTTCTATATGTTCTATTAATATTGGATTTTCTGTTGATTTTTCTATTACTTCTATATTTAATGCATTTATATTTCTTAAAATTTCTAAATATTTATCATCTTTTGTTTCATTATAATTTTTAATTGCTGAATCTTCTAATTTTTTTAGAAAAGCTAATTCTAATCTTATTCTTTTTGCAGCATTTGAACAATTTTCTTGAAATTCTTTATAATTTTTATTATCTGTAGATTGTAATTGAGCTCTTTTATATTGTTCAAGATCAGTAATTTCTCTTTTAACTAATTCTTTTAAAATAGCAAAATCTTCTGTTGCTCCAGCATCAAATAATTCTTTTATAGTTATTGCACATTGTTGATATATTAAATTTTTTTCTACTGCTTTTATATCATCAGGATTACCATTTATTGTTTTTACTTTAGGAGCATTTTTTTTAAAATTTTCAACTTCTTTTAAAAAGTCTTTCATATCAATTACTTTTTTTAATAATACACTTCCTTTTTCAGAAATTTCTTTTTCTAATTCTTCATTATATTCTTCTTTAAATGTTTCATCTTCTTCTTCTTCTTCTTTTTTTTTCTCTTCTGGAACAGAACTATCATAAAATGCTTTTACCATTACACTATTAATTGCATCAATATAATTTAAAGCAAAATTAGGATTTACTTTTGGATCTGGTTTTTTAAAATATTCTGTTAAAAAATCTGGAGTTAAATAAGTTTCTAAAATATCTAAATTAGTTTTATTTGGTGCTCTAAATTTAGGTTTTTTTTCCATAAAATCTACTGAAACTGGAACAATTTCTTGTTTTAATTTTTTTTTTTCTTCTGTTTCTTCTCCTTTTACTAAATCATAACAAACATCTAAATCATTTTTTATTGTTAAATAATTTTCACTTGATGAAATTACATTTTTCATATATGGAAATGTTTTTGGAAGAGAAGTTTTTATATTTTGAGAAATATCTGGATAATTATTTACTATTTCATCAGAAACTTTTAAAATCATTGATGCACCATAATTTGATTTTTCATTTTTACCAAAATATTTATCTCCATTTAATATTATATTTTCTATTATATATGTTATTATTTCTATATAAGTAGCATCTTTTTTTTCATTTTCATGTTTTGAACGATAATTTTGAACAAATAAATCTGCATAAGATGCAAAATAAGTTTGGAAAGAAGTTATAATTGGTTCTTTTAAATTATTTGGATCACTTTTATCTAAACTTTCAAGACAAGTTTTAACACATTCAAAAGTTTTTTTAATAGAATTATCAATACTAACAAATAATTGAAGACATTGTTTTCCTCTTTCAGTATCTTCATCATAACAATCAGGAATAATATTAAATATTCTTTGGAAAATAACCATAAAATATTTTAAAACAGAAACATAAGTTTTAACATATTGAGCATCTTTTCCATTTAAATCAATTTTACATAAAATTTCAAATAATTCAATTAACATTTTTAAATTATCTGGTTCACAAGCAATTCTTCCTATATCTTCAACAAGCATTAAATTAGAAACCATAATAGAAGGTTCTTTTAATTCTTCAATATTATTTTGAGAAGGATCACTTTTAATTTTTCCAGAACATTCTTTCATAATTTTTAATTGTTTTCTCATATCATCTTCAGTACAAATTTTAGCATATAATTTAGCTCCTTGTCTTAAAACTTTTTCATCATTTGAAAATTTATCCATAATTTCATTTAAAATTGGCATTGGTTTTGCATCAATTAAAGCTTTTCTTCCTTTTTCACTTTTACATAAATTATCTAAAGTTTGTATCCCAGTAACAACAGCTTTAGCATTACCATGATCACTACAAAATTTTAAATTTTTTAAAATACTTCCAATAACATCTTCTTCAATTAATTTATCTCTTCCAGCTTTAGTATTACTCATTTTTTTCATTGCATCAAAATTAGCAGAAATAACATCCATATCATCAGAAAATTTATCATTAATTGCTTTGATAGTAGAAGGTAAACCAGCATTAATAAGAGTATTAACAAGACCAGGAATACCACATAAACCATTAATAATTTTTAAATAAGGAGCAGCACCAGGTCCTCCATCTTTTTTAGCTAAAATATCAATCACTGCTTGATGACCTCCTTTATCTGTGAACATTAATGCTAATTCTCTATCTACTATATCATATACTGATATTAATTTCCATATTATTTCTCCTGTCTGAATTACTATTGGATCATTATTACAATTCACTAATGCTATTAAACGAAGAGTACTTACTCCTTCAAGACGAATTATTATCTTTGCGTTCACACGAATTTCACGATTTGGAGGAGATATAAATTTTTCTATACTGTTTAAACAATATACTATTAAATGGATAAATTTTAATTTCCCTTTTGCACTGTCTAATACTGTCTGAATTGTTTTTTCTTTCTCTGCCATTTGACGAGCACGTTCCGCTTTTAAACGTTCATAGTTTGACAAGGTTTTTGTGTTTGAAACTTTGGATTGCATTTTTTTTTTTCTTTTTTTCTTTTTTAATATATATTTATTTTTTTATTATTCTGGTTATATAGCAGATTTTTTATGGGAATTTTAATTTTTTTTTTCTTAGTATGATGTTTATTTTTTTTTTTTTAATTTTTTGAGTTTAATCTTTTAGAAAAAGGATTTTTTATTTTTTTTTGTTCTTTTTTATATTGTTTTTTTTTGGAGATTTAATTAAGATAAAAGGTTTTTGGGATTTTTATTTATTGAATATTTGGATATATTATAAAATTATTGTGGTAAATTTATTTTTTAAGTTTATTTCAAGCATATAATATTTTTGGTTTCATATTTAAATATTTTTTTTTTGAAAAATAACATAAAAATTAATTATAAATTTAATTAAAATGAGTAACCAGTACGGTAATTTTAGATTCACTCGTTCACAATCTGGAAAAATAACTCCAAATTATTTAAACAATTCAGCAATTGAACATTTAATAAGAACAAATAATATTCCAGAATTAAATAAAGTTTTAATAGACTTGTCTCAGGAAAATTTTGATAACAATCAATATTTTGATTTAAGCTCAAATGAAAAACAATTAATTAAAGATTATCAAATTTTAGTTCAATATATGCTTTATACTATAAATGGATTAACTAGAAAAAATCAAATATTAAATAATACTACAACTTTAAAAAAAGATGAGCAATTTAATATTGAAAAAGAAATAAATCTTCAACAACAAAAAATTAATGCTCAACAAGAAACTTTAAGTCAATTAACAAGTAATTTATTAAATTTAGAATTTTTAATAAAAGAATTAAATTTAGTTGAAGAAGCAAGAAAATATGGAATTGATATAGAAGATGATGATGAAGAAAAAAAAAATAACTCTTAAATAAATAAATTAAATTACTCTAATAAAAATTAAAATTTAAAAAAAATAATCAAAATTTGAAAAAAACAAAATAAAATTTGAAAAAAATATATAAAATATATTTCAAAAAATTATCATTTAAAAAAATGTTTTTTGTAATGAAATTTGAAAGAGAATTAATATTAACTCCAAATCAATTAGGAAAGCATATAAAAAATAAAATAAAAGCAAAATTAATACAAAAAGTTCAAGGAGAATGTACAGAAAAATATGGTTATTTAATATGTGTAGTAAAAATAGAAGATATTCCAAATGGAATGATAATGGATACAACAGGAAATATAATATTTAATGTATCTTTTGATGCAATTGTAATGAAACCTTTTGTAGGAGAAGTTTGTGAAGGTGTTATTGAAGAAGTTCAAAAACATGGTATAATTTTTTCTATTGGTCCTATTAAAGGTTTTATTTCTAATACTGAATTTCCACCTAATTTTAATTATGATGAAATTAATGCTAATTATAGTTCTAATGATTCTGGAAAATTTGAAAAAGGAAGTGAAATTAGATTTAGAATTAAACAATTACAATTTGATCCTCAACAAGGTTTTAGACCTCTTGGAACTATGAGAGAAAATTATTTAGGTCCTATTTCTCAAAGTAATATGTATTAAATTTAATTTATATATTTAATTAAATTATAAAAATATATTATTAAATTATTTTTTGATGAATAATAATGATTGTTCAAATGAAGGAATTGATAAATTAAAAAATAGTGGAATTTTAGATACTTTTCAATGTAATTTTTTATTTTTTATTAAGTAATATTAGATAGATTCTTTAGAAAAATTATATGAAAATAAACTTCCTAAGAAAAATTCTTTTGATTTATGTGCTGATTATATTTTAGAATATAATGAAAAAAATAATAAAATTAATAGTAAAATTTATGCCTATAAGAAAAAATCTATACCTGAAATTATTATAAATTTATCAATAACACCTTATGAATTTTTATGTCCTTTTAAATTAATTAAAGAAAATTCAATTATATTTAGAATAAAAGGAAATTGGGTTATTGGAAAAAATAATAATGAAATATATGAAAATTTCCCAATTGGCACTTTATTAGGAAGAAATAGTTCTACTCCAGAAGAAGGATATTTTAAAATATATAATGGTATGAAATATATTCCAAAAAATAATGGATGTTTATTTTTAAAATTTAATTATAATTATTATACAAATCTGAAATTTTCAGGTAAATGTATTATTATAGTTTCTTATGTAAATTTAATAGACCCAATTTTTCCTTTATTTCATTATTTAGGTTTTGAAAATGAAATTGTTAATATTAATTTAATTACTTATTTAAATTTTATGAGAAAAAAACCAAAAGAATTTGCAAAAAATTTTTTATTACATTTAAATAAAAATCAAATCTATAAAGAATTAATTAATGATTTATACAATTTTAAACCTTGTGAAAATTTAATTTATAATCAATTTTTAAATGAATTAAGTGAAATTCATTGTAATGAATTAGTTAAATATAATAGATTTTCTTTGAATGATATAAATGAAAGAAGTATTAGAATGAGAGCAATGGATTATTATATTTATAAAAATAAATATACAAGAAAAATTAATAAGAATAAAGAATTATTTTATGATATTAAAGAAAGTTTGAGTTTTGTAATTAATTCTATTAATAATGAAGAAAATGGTTTTTATTTATTTATAATTATTAATTTGTTATTAGACGAATTAATTCCTAACAAAAGGGATAGGAAAATATTATTAAATCCTAATTTGAAATTTTATGGTTTTTGTGTTAAACAACATAAATCTTTTGGGTATATTTGTTATTTGCTATTTTCAGAAAATGAATATATAACTAAAACTGATAAAAAAAATGAAAATTAGATATTTAAATAAATGGAACTATTATCATTGTTTTATTATATTTAAAGACAATTATTTGAATATTATAATTATTTTTTAAAACTATTAACAAAATTTTCAATATTAATTATTTTTCTTTTTATATGATTATTTCCTAAATTTAAATTATTATTATTTATTATATTTTTTTTATTAATTTTTTTCTTTGATTTATAGGATGTTTTATTAATATATGATTTATCAATTAATTTTGAATAATGTTCATTTATAATTACACTTTTATTTTTTTTCTCTATAATATCATTAAAAATATTATCAAATGAGGTTTTATCATTTAAAATATTTTCATCTGAACTATTAAAATGCTTTTTTTTCTCACCTAAACAACAACTTAGAGATTTAGTTTTTTTAAATTTTATTTTTTTATAATAATTTGATTTCTTCAAATTAATATCATGATAAGAAAATAAAAGATAATTGTTGTTAGGAGAAACTAGATTTAAATTTGGCTTTATTTTATTATGCAAATCAATAGAAGAAATAAAAAAATTTTCAGCATTTTTTTTTTCTAAATTAAAAAATATTTTATTTCTAATATTCCCAATAAAAATATTAACAACTTGACTTTGAATAATGAAATTATATTGATTATTATTACAGATAATTCCATTATTATTTGATTTAACATGATAATCTTTTTTAAAATAATCTATCCATTCTTTTTTAAAATGGTGTTGATTAGTCATTGTAAAATTTATAAAATTTTTTTTCTTATTTTACATTAATATTTTAAGCAAAAATTCTTAAAAAAATTAAAAAAAAAAATTATAAAAAAGATTTTAACTTTGTTCAAAATTAAATTCACAATTTCTTTCTTCAGTAGAATCTTTATTAGTAACACTAGCTTTAATAGAAGTATCTCCGAACATTAAAGTAACTTTAACAGTTTTATCTTCAACAGTTTGAAAAGCTTTTCCAATATCAATACTTAATTCTCCTAATTTTTTAACTCCAGGTTCATCAACAAATTCAACATCTACAGAATCAGTACAGAAAAATATAATTCTCATAACAGTTTGTCTACTTCGAACAGGACAATAAATTTTAGTATGTTTTTCATCAATTCCAACAGATTGATTTTTTCTAACAAAAACATCAAAAACATCTTCACAAAAGTCTTCTCCTTCAATCACAACTTTTTTATTTTCAGGATGTCTTTCAGGATTAAAAGTAGTTAAAGTATTAATTCCATAAGTCATTTTTGCAATTCTTGAAGTAATTAATCTTGGATTTAAACCAAACATAACAGCTCCTCTTATAACTGAAACTTGAGGTCTTTTTGGTGCTAAAACTGTTATTTCTTGACTTTCAAATTTTTTTTTTATTTCACTTTTTAAAAAAGGACTTTCTGAAAATCCTCCAACCATAAAAATAAATTTTGCTGAATGACCTTCTTTTTGTTTTGCTTGACTTAATAATTCTGCTACTTTATTTATTATATTATCAAATAATGGTTTAAAAAAAGACACCATTAATGCTGGAGGTAAATCTATACATGATGCTCCTCTTTGTTTTAATTGAAAATCTTTTTTTGATTTTTTATTATAATTTTCTACTAATTGACTTAATTTAGAAGAATTTAAATTTTCACTTAAATAACTTAATTGTAATCTACTTCTTTCATCTCCTTCAGGAAGAAATTTTCTTTTTAACATTTCAAAATGTTTTAATATTTCTAATCTTGCAAGAGCATTTTTTAAATAGATATTAAATAATTCTTCTCCGAAGAAAACTTTTAAAAAATCTTCGAAATTTTGATCAACATATTTTGAACCCCATTCACATCCTCCTGAAGAAGGTAAAACTTCTTCACTAAGAAAACTTTCATTAGGTTCACATTTTAATTTTTGAACAGAAATATCATTTGTTCCTCCTCCATTATCTAAAACAAGTACAATATCATTTTTTTTCATTTGTTTTTTTAAATTTTCATCAGCATCTTCTCTACATTGAATAGAAGCTCCTTCAGGTTCTAAACATAATAATAAATTATCTGAATTCCAATGAGAAACTATTCCTGCTTCAACTGCAGCATTTTGCATAAACATTTTATTTTCTTCTGACCATAAAGCTGGAACTGTTAAAACCCATCTTATTTTCTCTTTTTTTACAATATCACCAATTTGTTCTTTTAATTTTTCTAAAGCTTTATTTGCTATAAATTTTAAACTTTCACTTATAACTTTCATTAAAGGCATTTCTCTTCCATCTGCAGAAATAGCATTTTTTTCTCCTCGAAATAATGCCATTTTATACTATATTATATATATAATATATTATAATATTTACTGTTTGAAATAACATTGCTGTTTCACCATCATCTACAATTTCTGCATATTTTTGTAATGCTCTTGATCCAAATGCTAAAAATGAACCATCGTTATCAAATAAAATTGCTGTGGGAGTTTTTTGATCATCATTGTCTTCTACTGGATTAAATACTTCTATTCTTGGTTTTTGACCATTTGTTACTCTAGGAGTTATTCCATATCTAATTTTATGTAAATTTTTATTTTTTACCCTGATGCTCCTGTTCCAAAGTCTATTGCTATTACATGTGTAAATGTTGAGTCTTCTTTTAAAAAACCTGCCATTTGTTTTTTTTTAAATGATATTTATATGTATTATTTTTTTATTTTTTTTTAATTTTAAAAAAGTTTTTTATAATTGTTATTTTATTATTTTTTATTATTTATTTTGATTTTCTTTGAAAAATAATAATATCTTTTTTATACATTATTTATTTTATTTAAATATTCTAACAATATACTATTTAACATGAAAAAATAATTAAATATCTTTTCCAATAATTATATTCATTCAAATAAATGATCAAGTTCTAAATTTACGATTGTAAATAATTTTTTATCAACTTCTGTTTTTTTCATTGAAGAATGTAATTTTTTATATCCTCTGCAAAATTCATTTATTTCGGTTTCATAATTTTTTTTATTTGAATTTTCAATATTCCAAGTAACTTTATGAACAGTATTTTGAGGTTTATTTAATGAAATTACTGGTTTTGATAGAAACTTAATCATTTGAATTTGACTTGGTTCTAATAATATATATGTTAATATTTCTAGTATTTGCATATTTTTCATATATGATAAAATATCTGAATTTAAATATAATCCTTGTTCACCTTTTTTGAATAAATTATTTTTTAATCTTAATTTTTTCCATGAAATACAAGGACAAAAAACAAAAATTAATATTTCATAACAATTATATTTAAAATGAAATTTTTCATATGACATTGATGAAGTAAATGACTTTTTTAATTTATTTTTATTTTTTTCTTCACTAAAAGTATTTTGAACGTTACTAGCACAATTTGAGAATATATTATTATTATTATTATTGTTATTTATTAATTCTTCAGATGTTATTGATATTTTATTATTGAAACCAATTTTGAAGGAAGGATTTCTATTTTTTAAATTACTTTTAATTTTCAACTTATTATTTTTTGGACTTTGAAATTGATTTGTATATGTTTTTACAATATGCAAATCTTTCGGTTCTTCAGGTAAATTTTGTTTTAATTTTTTTATAAAAATATCATTATCATTATCTTTAAATTGAAACATATGAGACATTAAAGTTTCTAAACAAAAAAATTTATTTATTCTACTCATAATGGAATATAAAAATAGATAAACACCAGAAACTAATGAAGAAACATTAGCCAAAAATTCAGTAAATTTCATATATTTTCTAGAAATCACATTTCTTATTGTGTCAGCTCTTAAAAAAAATTTAGCTAATTTATCATAATCTTGAGGTTTTTTTTCAAATCTATCAAAACCTTTATATAAACTAAATGAGGAAAAAAAAGAAAAACCCGCATAATATTTAATATGATAATCATTAAATAAATAATTTTTATCACTCATAATTTTTTCTGTAAGATAATAAATTTCCATTTTATTAAATTGAATAGGACTTAATTTTATAAATTCTTGTCTAATATAAGGAACAATAGGATTATGAAAATTATCAATATCAATTCCATTATCAATATGATATAATTGAAAAGTACAATCATTTTCAGTTAATAAATCATAATAAATATCAAAAGCATCAGAAGCAGTTTTTGTCATTGACACAGTTAATTCAACATATTCATAAATTTTATCTGTATATAAACCTCTTATTGTCACATCATCATCAAAACAATATTTTTGATTTAAACCATAAATTTGAACACTTTCATTAAATTTATTATAAAAATGTTCTGTTGTACATTGAGAATAATTTATGGGAGTTTTAAAATATTCAACACTACCATTTTCTTGAGTTAATTTTACTTCATTAACTGTTACTTCGAAATAATCATTTTCTTCTCCTTTATTTGGACCTGAACAGACTAATCCAAATGCATGTGTTAAAGAATAATTTTGAAAATTAATTATATCTGTTGATGGTATTTGCATTTTATAAGATATTATTGATTTTGAATTTCTTCTTATTAAATCTAAAAAACTTATTACTGCAAAGAATAATGATAAGATAAGATAAAATAAAAACACTACTCCTCCTGTTCTTGAGATATATTTTTCCCTTGTTTTATAATGGAAATTAAAAGTTATTCCAAAAAAATCTAAATATTTAAAAATATTGTTGATTTTCTTCATTTTTTATTATATTTTAACATTTTTATTTTTTAATAATATTAATTTGAGATAAAATTTCTTATTCATAAGTTATTATTAAAATAAGATATTTAATCCAAAAGTTATTTTAAAAATATATAACAAATATTAATAAATAAAAGAAATACCTGATAATGGACAATAAATAAATGTTAAATATTAATCAAAAAATAAATAAAAGAAAAAAAATAACTTCAAAAAATCAAAAAAATTAAAATTCAAAAAATAACATAGAAAAATGGATAACTTTGAAATCTTAGAAAAATTAGGTGATGGAGCATATAGTATAGTATATAAAGTAAAACGTAAAATAGATTCAAAAATATATGCATTAAAAAAGGTAAAACTTCAAAATTTAAATGAAAAAGAAAAAGAAAACGCTTTAAACGAGATTCGTATATTAGCAAGTATAAAATCTCCATTTGTAATATCATATAAAGAAGCATTTATAGAAGATTCAGATTCATCTCTTTGTTTAGTAATGGAATTTGCAGATAAAGGAGATTTATTTCAAAAAATAACAGAATTTAAGAAAATAGGATGTTTATTTGAAGAAATAGATATATGGAGAATATTTATTCAAATGACTCGTGGATTAAAAGCATTACATGATAAAAAAATATTACATAGAGATTTAAAAAGTGCAAATATATTTTTAGAAAGTGATGGTTCTGCAAAAATAGGAGATTTAAATGTTAGTAAAGTAGCAAAGAAAGGATTAGGTTATACTCAAACTGGAACTCCTTATTATGCTTCTCCTGAAGTTTGGAATGATAGTCCTTATGATTATAAAAGTGATATTTGGAGTTTAGGTTGTGTTACTTATGAAATGTGTATGTTACATCCTCCTTTCAGAGCTAAAAATATGGAAGGTCTTTATAATAAAGTTATTAAAGGAGATTATCCAAAAATTTCTGATAAATATTCTAATGATTTAATGGATGTTATTAAAATGTTATTAAAAGTTAATGCCTCTGATAGACCAAGTTGTGGTCAAATTTTAAAATGTGATATTGTTAAAAAAAGATTAGAATTTTTTAAAGCTCAATGTGGATTTGAAGGTGATAATGTTGATGATAGTGAATTATTAAAAACTATTAGAATTCCTAATAATATTCTCTTTTTAAGTGAAAAATTACCTGGTGCTAATTATCAAGATGAAAGAAAAAAAAATACTTTTCCTAATAATAATTTACCTAATATTAAAAATAAAATTGGAAATATTAGTCATAGAGATGCTATTCATAAAAATAATATTATTAATATTGGAATTGATAAAAATGTTAGTGTGAAAGAAATTAAATTAGTTGATGAAAATAAAAAAAGAACTAAGTCAAGAGAAGGTGAAGATAGGAAAAATAATAATGTTATTATTTTTGAAAGGAATTATAATAGGAATAGTAAAAGTCCTGGTAATAATTATAATTATATATATAATTTTAATAATAATAATAATAATAATCATAGTCATAATAATAATAATGTTATTCAAAAGAAATATCAACAACAGAGAAAAATAAAACAACAGAAGTATATTGAAGGATTAGGTTTATCTAATATTTATAAAATTTATTCTCCAAGTCTTGAGTTGAATTATGGGCATAAACAAAATAAAAAGTCTTTTGAAAATTATATGTATAATAATAAAAAACCTTTAAATTATAATTACAAAAAAAATGATTATTCCAGTCCTAAAGTTATTCCTAATAGAAGATTAAATCCAATTAATGCAAGGCAAATGCTTAGGAATATTAAACTTTAGAAAAAATAATATTATTTATAATATATTGTAATCTATTTTTTATTTTTTGATAATAAAATATAATTATAAAATAACATTATACCCAGAGAAAATTTAAACTCAATTTGAAACTCATAAAAATTTCTTAAAATTTTTTCAATTATTCTTTTAATTCTTTTTTTCTTTAGTAGATTCAATTAGATTGATTTCAATCAGTAAAAAGTTTCATTAATAGAAAAATTTTATATAAACTGTTATGAAAAATAGAATACTAATTTTCATTTAATAATTCCATTTATATTTTAAATTTATTTAAAAATAATATTTTAATTTATATGGAAAAAAAATATCTTATAAAAGATGAATTTAAGAAAGTAGAATATTAAAGGTTCATGAAAATAGATTAAAAGAAAAAAAAAGAATTTAAATTTTGAAAAAATAATTATTAAAGAATTATAATTTCATCTTATTATAAATTAAAAAATTTAAACTTCATTTTTCCTTCCATTCATTTCATTAAAATCATCAATTAAATGATTAATTTCTTGGTTATTTGGAAACATTTCTTTAATAGCATTTAAAGTATTTTCATCGATATTTTTTTTTGAAAAAATTTGATGAAATCTTTGAGAATATTCTTCTTTTTTTTTATTAATTTCAATCACCATTTTTCTTTGACTTTCATTAATTAATTCTTTTTGTCTTTTAAATTCTTCAATTTTAGCATTTTTATCAAGAATCCATTGTAAAGTATCTTCTCTTTTTTTTTCTTGTTCTTCTGCAATTTGTCTTATTTTATTTTCTTTTTCCATTTGTTTTTCTAAATTTTCTTGATGCATTATTTCATTTTGTATTTTTCTATTATTTTGTTGTTCTAACATATTCATTTCTTTTTGTTTTATTTGATTCATTATTTTTATTTTTCTTTCATTCATTATTTTTTCATTTTTTAATAATGCATTTTTTATTTTTTCTTCTTTTTCTTGATTTTTGATCATCTCTAATTTATTTTTTTCTATTTGTTCAAGTTCTAATTCTTTTTTCTTTTCATTTATTTTTTTCTGTTTTTCATTATAATCTTCAATTTTTTTTTGAATTAACATATTATTTTTTTCTTGTGCTTTTTTTATTTCTTCTGCTTTTCTTAAAGCTTCTTCTTGTCTTAATTCATTTTCTTTTTGTCTTTGTTCTTCAAATCTTCTTCTTTTTTCTTCATTTAATCTTTCTTTTTGTAAATATAATTGTTTTGTTTCTTCTCTTTTATTCTCTAAATTTAACATTGTTATTCTTATTCTTTCTTTTTTTTCATTTGCTATTTCTTCATTTATTAATCTTCTTTCTTCTGCTTTTTTTTCCATTTGAATTTTTCTTTCTATTTCTTTTTTTTCTAAAATTTTTTCTTTTTCTTCTACTTTTCTTCTATTTTCTTCTAATATACTATTTACTTTATTTTGAAATTCTATTCTTCTTCTTTCTTCTTCTAAATGTTTTTCTTTTGCTTCTTTTAATCTTTCTTCTTCTCTTTTTGCATCTTCTTTTGCTTTTAACATTTCTTGATTATATTTCTCTTGATTTATTCTTCTTTGATTTTCTTCTATTTCTCTTTGTTTCATTTCTTTTAATGCTTCTCTCTCATTTTTCTTTCTTTCTTCTTCTTGTCTTTTCTCATATAATGATAATTGATATTTTCTTAATTTTTCTTCTTGTCTTCTTATTTTTTCTTCTGCTTGTTTTTTCATTAATTCTCTTTTTAATTCATATTGTATCATTCCTATTAATTCCATTTCACTTTTATTTTTCATTCTTTCTAAACTTTTCATTTGATTTTCTATTGCAGTACTTTTAAATTCTAATTTATTACTTGAATTTTTACTTTGATTTAATGATTTTTGAGATGAATTTCTTTTTGATAAAGTATTATTATTTCTATTATAATTTGATGATTCTTTACTATAATAATTATTATATGTATTATTATTATTATAATAATTATATGTTGATGGATTTGTATTTGAATTTGTTATTGGAATATAATTTGTATTCATATTTTGATAAGAACGATTATATGTTGGATTTGAATTTATATTATTTTCATTATTATTTTTTTTTATATTTAATCTTGAAATTGTTTCTCGTAATGTTTTTATTTCTTCTATTCTTTCTTTTCTAATATTTTCATAATGTTGATATCTTTTTTTTTGTAAATCGGCATTTGAATTTTCTAAATCAGGATTTGAATTTAAAAATTCAGAAAATGATATATAGTTTAAATCTTGGTTTGTGTAACCTAATTGTTGCATTGCTTTTAAACTTTTTGGAGAAGAAACTCTTATTTTTTTATTTGGGTTTTTTTCTAAATCAATTATTGAATATGCTTTTCCTGTTACAGGCCTTTGACTAATCTTTTGTTCTTCCATTTAATTTTTTATATTTATTTTTTAATTAGTTATATTTTAATATTTATTATTATTGAAAAAAAATTATATCTGATTTTAAATTAATAAAAGAAATTATCAAGAAAATCATATTCATAATTATCATGTTCAGGAGAAGAAATAAGTTTAATATATTTTAAATTTTTCAATTCTACATTAACCAAAAAAGACTTTCAAGCTCTTCTTCAATAAATGAAAAAAATTTATTAAAATTCCATAAACTTTTAATTTGTTTTTATATGACATATATATTGATGAATCATTTAATTCATAAATAAATTTTTCTGGATTTTGATAAGTAAGAGACAATAATATTTCATTATTTTCCCCTTTATTTTTATTTTTTGTTCATTTGGATTAATTTTTTTAATAAAATTAGAATATAACATTAAAAGCAATATTTTGTTTTCTTTTGAACAATTATTATATAAATCATTAAATAGTCATTAATTAATGGAAAATTTAATTGTCCAAATTGAAATGGATAAAAAAATCTTCTAAAATAAAACAACATTTTTTTTGAAATGATTTTGAAAATTTACATAATTTAAGTTACTCATAAATTGGAAAAAAGGATAAAATTTCAGGTTTTAAATCATTTTTAATTTTAATTAATATTTTCATTTAATTTAAAAATTCTTTAAATGTTGAAAAAATATTTAAAAAAAAGAAAAAAAAATTTCATAAATTTAAAAAGGTTGTATAAATATTATGTGACTTTTTTTTGAAATACAAAATTAAAAATTATTAGAATAAAAAGAGTCATCTTTAAAATGAGAGGATGAATCATAAATAAGTTAAAGTCATTTTAAAAAATTTTTAGTCATTGAGATTTTATTTTATTATTATAATTTAATTAATTTACAGAATTATAGCAAATTATTTTATTTATTTAAAAAAAGAAAAATTCATTTAATTGTTTATTTATAATAATTATTATATAGAAAATATTTTTGAATTTCAAAATTTAAAATCTTTTATTTTAATTTTTTTTATTAATATTGTTATTTAAATTTATTTATTAATAAATTATCAAAAATATAATTCTTTTTAATTAAAAATATTATTTATTTTTTTCCATCGGTAATAAAGAATTTAACTTCATTTAATTTTTTTTTAAATTCCTCTTGAGTAGCAATATTTTCTTTTTCTTTTAACCATGACTCTAATTCATCAATAAAATTTTCTAATTCTTGCTTATTTTTTCCCATATATTCTCCATTATTATATGCTGAGCTTAATTTTTTCAATGTCATTTCTATAGCAACTTTAGGCTCAATTTTAGACTTTATTAAATCTTGAACAATTTCAAGTCTTCTATTTAATTCTTTTTCTTTTTTTTCTAATTGTTTTAATTTTTCATTTAGTTCATTATTATTAGTTTCTTCATATCTATTATTTCCTTCTGTAGTTGGTATATTATTTTGTTTTAAATTTTCTATTTCTATTTCAATTCTTTTTTTTTCTTCATTAATGTTTTTATATTCTTCTCTCAACCTTTCTTTTTCTTCTATTGCTTCATTTTTTTCTTTTTCTAATTTTTCTTTTTCTCGTTTTATTTCATCTAATTGTTTTTGTGTATTTTCATTTTTTTCTTTTTGTTTTTTATATTCTACTTGAAGATTTTGAGTTCTTCTATTTAATTCTGTAATTTCTTTTTCATATTTTTTTATTAATGCTTCATTTGCTTGATTTTTTTCTCCAGAATTACTTCTTAATTTATCAATTTCTTCTTCAATTTTCTTTTTTTCATCATCAATATCTTTCATTTCTTTTTCTAATTTATTGTTTTGTATTTTCATTTTCTCATTTTCTTGTAATAAATTTTTATTTCTTGATTCTAATACTTTTATATCAGAATCATACTTTTGATTAATATCTTTTAATTGATTATCTAAATCATCTAATTTTTTTTTTTGTTCATATATTTCATTATCTCTTAGTCTTAATAATTCTTCATTATTTTTTAAAGATTGATTTAAGCTTGATATTCTCATATTTGCCCTGAGTTTATAGTCTTCCATTTGTTGTAAAGTTTGCTTTTTTTCAATATCATATTGAGCTTTTTGAGTTCTAATTTCTTCCTCATTTCTTTTTCTTATTATTATTAATCTTTCATTATTTAATTGTAATTCTCTGTTTCTTTCTACTTGTTCTTTATTTTCCGTTTCTAATTCTTTTTGTTTAATCATTTGAATATCTGATTCTGAATCAATTATACTTTTATTTTCATTTTCATTATCTTCATCTTTTTTCTTCAATTTAATTGCCAGAATGACACATATTACAAATAATATATAATCAATTATCATTAAAGTAAAATCAACTTTATAATATAATGGATAATTTTTATTTTTTTTTGCTAAATCAAGAAAAGAGATTGAAAAATAATTGTTTTTAATATTTTTATAAAAACTAATTCTAAGTCCTAAAATCAAAATTGAAAAAAGTAGAACAATTAGATTTATTATAAAGGGACATCTCTTTTTCAAACAAAATCCAAATAAGAAAAAAATAAAAAAAATAATCATTAAAATACAATAAAATAAACTGGAAATTTCACATATTAGATTAAAGTTATAAAAAGGTTTATTTTTTAATTGTACATTTTGATTAATAGCACTATAACTTCTTTTATATAAATATGCTTTTTGATTATTAATTAACTCATTATTTGTATCAGGAATTCTATTATCAGAAATTAAAGTAGATAATGATTCTTCATCAAGTAAAGTATATCCTGAAATTCCTTCATAATCATAATTATTTTTTCCATAATAACAATATTTATCTTTATAAATTAAATAACATAAGGAATTATATGATTCAGTACTCGAATAAGGTTTATTTTCATCATTTATTTTTAAATCATATAATATTTCTCCATATATATTTTCATTAGTATAATAAAGATATTTATCAGAACTTATTTGAATTTGATTATAATTATAATTAGTATTTGGAGGACTATTACTATTTGTAATTATAATATCATTTATAGGACAATCTAAATTTTTTGGTAAATATAATATATTTTCTTTAGAGTCAATTCCACATTGTTTTCTGTCATTTTCATCATATAGATACATATTTGAATATATATATTTATCATCCATTCTTTCAATTTTAAATTGTTTTCCTTCCCAATATGATAATATAATTTCAGTTTTCTTTTTATTTTTTTCATTACTAAATTTAATTTTTCCTAATTCATAAATATCATTATTTGAAATTTCAATAGAAGTGATTGGAGATTTGTGAAAAATATTATAAAAATCTTTTAATCTTCCTTTATCAATATATCCCTTAAAAAATACAAACACATTAAATATAATATTAAATATAAAAATCAAAATTATTATAAAAATAAAAAATGCTTTCCAAAATCCTTTACATCTTAATTTATTTATTTGAGTAAGAGAAAAGATAATTATTATAATTGGTAAAAATGCCATTATAAAATGAAGAAAATGTAAAAATTTATATTTACATGTGTAATCGAGATTTATTTTAACAATAAAAAGGGGTAAATAAAACATCATAAAAAGAAAATAAAGATAAAATAAAATTAATCCTAATTTTCCATGTCTAATTACCTTACAACAATAAATTATCATGAAAAATATAATTATAACCAATAAAATAACACCAGCAGTAATTCCCAAGAGCAAAGAAAAAAAAATATAATAATAATAATTAAATACATTATATTTTTTATTCAAATTGGTTAATTTCTTATAACCTTTTCCATAAGGAATACCAAATAATTTAACATATGTATTTTCTTCATTAGGATATAAAGCATTTTGAGCTCTAAAAGTTTTTTCATCAAAAGTATCAATTAATAAATTATCAAAACCATCTTCATCTACTAAAACTTCTAAATTATAAAAAGGATATCCATCAATATATTCATTTGTATAATGTAAATATAAATTATCATCCATTTCAATTGAAATAAAATTATAAGTTCCTGTTAATGAAGGAGTAGAAGAAGAAGTTATTTCAATAAAATTAATTGGACATTTTTCATATATTGGATAATATATATAATTATCATAATAATCTTTTCCACATATTTTTGTTTCAATTTCTTTTTCTTTATCTTTTAATGTTATTAATTTTATATAATTATAATCAGAACTCCTTCTATATGCATATATTTCATATCCTCTCCAAATATTAACATCTTTTTTATCTGAATTTGAATTAAAATAAAATTTAATAGGTTTTGAAGAATCTTTTTCATCAAAATTTATTTCTTTTTTTATTGATTTTTTGATTGATATATCTGTTATTAATTTTTTGTTCCATTCCATATATTCTTTTTTTTTCATATAATCCTTATGTATTACTTGAAAAATCAATAAAATTATTTGAAAAATTAAAATTATAATGAAAAAAATAATATTGAATGATAAAGTGCAAGACCTCATTTTTTGTTTAATTAAATGTCTATTTTTTATCCTTAATTAATTACCCTTAATTTTCAAATTAATTGTTTATTAAATATCAATAGTATTATTATTAAAAATAATATAAATTAAAAATATTTAATTAAATTAAAATGTAATAATATTTCATTGAATTATTTTAAAATGAAATTTTATATAAAAATAAATGAAAAATATTTTATATATTTTAATTGAAATTATTTTTTTTTTAAATTCTATGTTTAAGGTAATTGAATGATATTTCATTAATATTGATAGTTATATTGTTAATTATATAAAAGAACAAAATTTAATAAATAAAATATTTAAAATCTTATATTTAATAATAAATATTTACATAAATAATAATATTTTATTTAATAATCAATTTCAGAAAAAATACTTATTAGGTAAAAATTTTTCTTTTATTTCTTCTCTTCCATCATAAATTTTAATATATTTTCCAATTTTATTAAAATTTAAATTATTATCTTTATGAATGACAACAATTTGAATAATATTACCTAACATTTCTTTAACTAATTTTGAAGTAATAGAAGTAGAATAATCCATAGCAGGACTGGAATTAATTTCTATTAAATAAATATTAAAATCTTCATCAATCATAAAATCATATCCATATAAATCATGAGAATTTTCTCTATTAAAAAATTTCATGTCTTCCAGTATCAAAAGAACAAATAATAGCATTTTTAATTTTTTCATTAATTTCTTCTCATAAATAATTATTATATTTTTCATATAAATACTTTTTAAATTGTCCTAAATCCCACATATCTTCTTTAATCAAATTATCACTATTAAATTTTTGACTATACTTAGCTATGCTATTATTAGTTAAATGACTATATATATTTGATATATTATTTATATCATAATTTTCAGCAGAAAATCGAAAATAAGGTTCTTCCCATTTCCAAATTGTTAAAGGATGAATTGATGTTATTAAAACCCATTGTCTAATATCAAATTTTTTATTATATATTATTAAAGGATTTTCTATATATTTTTGAAGAACATAATTTGTATTATTTTCAGATATATTTTTTGTTATTTTTGATAAAGAATTTATACATTGAATATCTCTTCCTCTTGAAAGACATGATGGCTTCATTATCCATATATTATGATAGCCATTCATCTTATATTGAGGAAGGGTTTTTGAAATTTTATTTAATAATGGAATTATTTGAGGTAAATATATTTCAGGAGATGTTTTTTTTTTCTTCTATTATTTCTATTTTTGATTTTTCTTCATTTTTCTTTTCTTCCTTTTCTTCTTTAATTTCATTTTTTTTTTCTTCTTTTTTTATTAGTTGCTATTGTATTAAATTTATTTAATATATTTGATGTTTTATTTGAATTAATTAAAGATTTTATTTTTTTTGGTAAATTTTTAATAGAATTCTATAATTTCAGGTATTTTTGGAAGTTTATTATTTTTAGAACTATAAATTGGGGGAAGTTTCCTATTTTTACCTCAATTATTATTATTATTACTAATAAAATTAATTTTTTTTTTATTTTCCTCCCCACTTATAATATTCCAATCTTCATCAGAAATTAATTTTATTATTTGAACATTAATTTTTATAATTATTTATATCATTATTTAAATCATATTCACATGTAAGTATCTTAACATTTGTATTTATAATTTTTAAACATGTTGAAAGTATTTTTTCACTTATATTCGAATTATTTTTTTCTAAAAAAATTTCATGAAGAAATCATTTTTAAAGAAATAGATTTTTTTTTAAATTTAAATCAATTAATCTTACTCAAGTAGCAATTAATTTATCACAATTTATTTGAAGAGATTAATCAAAACTTTTTTAAAGATTATTTATCAATATTTAATTTAATATCATAAAATTATTCCTATTTCAAATGTATTTAAAACTTTAAAAAAAGTATTATATGATTATTTTTAAAGGTTTTTTCGATTTTAATGACTATCAATTAAATTATTTTATCAATTTATTAGTAATCCTTTAAATAATTTATTTCAAATTTTTTTAATTTTTCAGTTATTTGTATGGAAATTAAGTAATATTCACCTTTTCATTTAGTTGTGTTGATTTCCATTTTTCTAATTTTTAAAAAATCATTGAGAATGAACTTTCAAATTCTTTAATTTCTGATATAAGTATTTTGATTTTATAAAATATATTATTAAAAAATAAGTTATTTATTCTACTCTCATGCAATTATTTTAATGAAATAATTGAATTTTTATTCATGAAGATATAAAATTTAAATTTATTTTTATATTTTTTTTAAAATATTGTATAAAATGAATAATGAAAAAGAAAATTATTGGTGGAAAAAATATATGGATGAAGATAAAAATATAATTAGACCTTTAGATGGTTATGAATATTTTTTGACATTGAGTTATTTATCTGTTTCTGATGTATTTCCTAAATTTTCTATTAATGATTTTATATTATGTGCAAATGTTAATTTAACTAATATAGAAATTTTTAATTTTGAAATAAAATTTATTGAAAATCATCCTTTTTGGTATAAAAAAAAAATTGAATTAATAAAAGGATTGAATATAATAGATGCAACAAATTCAGAAAAATATGAAAAAGATTATATGAAATATATATTAAAAGAAAAACCAACTCATTTTTTAAAAGATTTAGTAGAAGCAAAAGATAATTCTTTAAGATTAACATATAAATTCGAAATTGTTCAATTAGAAAAAGAAACACAAATAAATTTATATTGTCTTCATGCAATGTGTGATGGAAGAACAATATTTAATATATTTGATAATATCAGAAAAATAGTGGAATATATAATTAAAGAAGAAAATAAAAATAAATTAAATAAAGAAATTCTACCAAAAGAAGAATCCCCAGTTTGTGAATTTGGACAATTAAAAAATTATATAAATTTGGATAAAAAATATTATGAAAAACCTCCTGAAAAATGGTATGAAATACCCTTTCAAAATATATTACCTAAATTGAATATAAAAGAAAATGAAAAAAATTATTATCAAAATCAAACTTTTATTTTTCCTTATTCAAAAATACAAAAATTTTGTAAAGAAAATAAAGTATCTCCTCAAGCAATGTTAACAACAATGATGAGTAGAAGTACAAGAAAATATTATAATTTACCTAAAGAAACTCCAATATATAATTATACTCCTTGTGATAGTAGAAATAGTATTTATTCAACAGATTATTTAAAGAATAGAAAATATTTTTGTGGAGCTGGAGCTTTATTTCCAAAATCAATTGGTCAAAATAATTTAATAGAAGATATAATTTATAATTATAATTCAATGAAAGAATGTATTCCAAAATTAGAAAATATTTCTCAAATTATGAGAAGTTCATTAACAATTAATAAAGATAATTTAAAATTTATTCCTGAAGAAAAAATGCCTAATTTTAATAAACAAGCTTGTACTTGTTGTTCACATATTGGAAAAGTTGATGGTAAATTACCTATTTTTAGTATTAATTTTGATATTCCTGAAAATTGTGAAAATGATTATACTTTAGCTTTTCATGCTTATCATACAGAAGAATATTTTTTTATTACTATGTTAAGGCCTAATCAATTTAATCAAGATTTTTTGAAAGTTATTTTAACAGAAATGAATATTATTTTTAATTGTTAAATTTTTGCAATTATTATTGTTTATTTTTCAATAAAATATAGTTTAATTTTAAATAAGTTTTTCTTTAAAAAATATTATAATTTTATTTTAACAACATTCACCTCTTAAAATTGCTGGTCTATCTAATTTTTCATCAATTTTTTCTAATAATTTTTTAAATTCTTCTAAAGTTTTTAATTGGTTTTCTTCATTTGGATCTTCAAACTTTTTAACATTTATAACATTTACATTTCTAGATTGAGTATTTGAATTAATGTTATAATTATTTTCTTGAAAATTATTTATATTTAAAGAATTATTCATTTTAACTGGACTTGTAATTTGACTAAAATCATTATAATTAATAATATTTCTTTTTGGAGAATTTAGAGTAGTTTTACTAAAAAGATTATTTTGAAAATTAACTGACATATTATGAATTTTACAGTCTTTTTCATTTATAGTATTTTTTAAAAATAAATTTTCATTATGTAATTTTTTTTCATTCATTTTCATTTTATTAATAATACTTTTATATTGATTTTCCAATTCTTCTTTTCTTAAATTTTCTTGAAAACTATTTTGACTTATAAAATTTTTTAATTTTCTTAATTCTTCAGTTGCAAGTGTTAAATTATTTGCTAATTCTGCTTTTTCAGTTTCTAATTTAGCTTTTTCTTTCATAATATCATTTAATTTTTTTGTAAAATCAACTTGTTCATTTTGTTTATGTTCTAAATGATATTTTAAATCATTTTCTTTTTCATTAATTTCATTTCCTAATTCTTCAATTTGTTTTTTTAATTGTTCAATTATAGCATCTTTATTAGATAAATTTATTATATTTTGTTTTGATTCAATTGATAAAACTTCTATATCATGATTTTGATTTAAAATTTGTCCTTGTGCTTCTACTAATTTTTCTTTATATACATTTAATTCATTTAATAAATTTGAATTATCTAATTTTAAATTTGAAATTAAAGTTTCATAATCTATTGATTTATTTTGTAAAGTTGATTCTAATTCTGGAATTTTTTTTTCATATTCATTTATTTTTTCATTTTGTTTTTTATTTTCTTTTTCTAATTTTTTTATCTCTGAATCATGTTCAAAATCTTTTTCTTCTAATTGTCCTTTTAAATTATCTATTTGAAGTTTTAAATTAGAAATATCAAATTTTAATCTTTCATTTTCAATTCTATATTCATCTAATTTTACATTTAATTGATTATTTTCATTCATAAAATTATTTCTTATTTTATTTTCTCTATTTTGATAATTTTGAATTAATTCTTTTTCTTTATTTGACATATCATTTTGTATTGTATTCATATTTTCTTTATAAATTTCTGTATTTTTAATTATTTTTTCTTGTCTATTTGATAAATTAATTGCTTCATTTACTTCATTTTCTTTTAATTCAATTTGATTTTTTAAATTTTCTATTTCCCTTTTTAAATCTAAATTTGTTCTTTCATATTTATTAAATTTATCTTGAGACATTTTAACTAAACTTTGAAATTCACATATTATTTTATTTTTAACATTTAAATCTTCTTGTAATTGTTCTAAAGAATGTTTTAACATTGAATTTTCAGTTTCTAATTTTTTTATAATTTGATTTTGTTCTGTTATTCTTAAATTTAAATTTTGATTATCTATATTATTATTACTATTTAATGGAGAAAAAGTTTGAAAATTTGTTTCATTAATTGGACTTTGAAATTGAATTTCATTTTTTAAAATTGAATTAGAATTTAATTTTTGATGAAAAGATGATGGAACATATTTGGGATCATCAATATCAGAATCTGTTAATTCTCCTTGTTCATTTAATTTTAATTTATTTTTTGAAATATCTATTTTAAATTCATCATCAGGATTAAAACTTCCTATTGGAGATAAAATATTTGGGTCTTGCATTTTTTTATTAATTTTTTTTTATAATTTCAAAAAATTATGTTAATATTTTTTTCTGATATAACTAATTAATTGATTTAATTCGTCAAAAACATTAAATTATAATTATTCATTGAAAAATATATTTATTTATATTAATGAGTTCCATCAAAAATACTAATATTAATGAAGAGAAAGAAAATGAAGAAGAATATGATGATTTACTTCCAGATAGACCAGAATTAAAAAATAGAAAAACTCAAAAATTAAAATTTCTTTGTCCACCAAAAAATTTACCATATCATCCAAAGACTCTTTTTTTTTATTATGACCCAAAATTAAATAAAAATCCACAAACAAAATTACTTTTAGTAGATTATGAAATAAAAGAAAGAAAATTCATGGTGTTATATAAAGCATATCAAAATTTACCTTTATGTTTAAGTGAACCAATGAAATATAATAATATAATAAGATCCAAATTATTTGATAATACTAATATAATTTGGAAATTATTAAAACAAGATAAAATGTTTCCATTATTAAAAGAATTAAATAAATATCAAAAATATAATCATTTTCCAATAACATGGCAATTAAGTCGTAAAGATAATTTATATAATAATTATAAAAAAATGCAGAAAAAATTTCCAAATGAATTTAAATATATGCCAGAAACTTATATATTACCTAAAGATAAAGAAATATTTAATTTAAAAATTCAAAATTATGAATTAAATAAAAATAATATTTGGTTATTAAAACCTGTTGCTTCTTCAAGAGGAAGAGGAATAAAAATTTTAACTAATTTTAACGATATTCCTGAAAAAACTATTATAACTCATTATATTAGTAATCCTCATTTAATTAATAGAAAAAAATATGATTTAAGATTATATATTTTAATTACTGGTTATACTCCATTAAAAATTTATTTATTTGAAGATGGTTTAGCAAGATTTTGTTCTGAAGATTATAATTTAGACCAAAGTAAATTAAATGATAAATATATTCATTTAACTAATTATTCTATTAATAAAAATAATGAAAATTTTGAAAAAAATGATGATACTGAAAAAGAAGAAGGTAATAAATGGAGTTTATTAACATTTAAAAAATATTTAAAAGAAAAGAAAATTGATTTTAATAAAATTTGGAAAAAAATAAAAGATATAATAATAAAGACAATATTATCAATCACAGATGCTGGAATTCCAGTAATAAAAGAATTTAATTTAAGTTCAGTTAATTTATTTGAAATATATGGTTTTGATATTTTATTAGATGATTTATTAAATCCATGGTTAATGGAAGTTAATTTAAATCCAAGTTTAAATTGTGATAGTAATTTGGATTTAAAAATTAAATCTAGAGTATTAACTGATATATTTAATATAATTGGTCCAATTCCTTTTTCACATGATGGAAAATTTAATATTATGGAAAAAGAAAATAATTATAAAGATTCAATTCATGAAGCTGTAAATGAAAGTATTCATGAATTTGTAAGACCTTCAGGAGGATTTGAAAGAATTTTTCCTTTAAAAGAAAATATTAATTATTATTCTAAATTTTTGGATAAACCTGAAGGTGAAAATAAAGCTCTTTGGGATTATTTATTAAAATAGTTTATTATTTTTTTAGTATTATTTTATATTTTTTTTTTTAAGTTTTTTTTTTGGTCATAATTAATTTATTTTATTTCTAATATTTTGATTTTTTTAAATTTAAAATACTTTATTTTCAATTATTTAAATATGGATTATAATATTAAAGAAAAAGTGAATAGTTATGAAAGTATTTTAGGAACTTTAGACAAAAAAATTATTGAATATCAAAAAAATTTAAATCGATTTCCTAATATTGATAATTCAAAAGTTGGGAAATTTGATATAATAAATGAAGATTATAAAAAAGAAAATAAAACATTTTTTGATTTAATTTCCAAATATCAATTAGATAATTCAAATCTTCAATATGAAAATTTTTATCTTAAATCTCAAAATAAATTTCTTGAAGAGGAAATTAAAACTATTAATCAAAAAAATGAAATAATAAAGGAAAAAATAGAAGAATTTAATAATAAATTAGAAAAAATAGAACAAAATAAAGAAAAAAATTTAAAAGATTTAAATGAAAAATATAGTCAATATTTTAATGAAATGAAAGAAGAAAATGATAATTTATTGTTTAAACAAATAAAAAAATCAATGGAAAATTTTATAAAAAATAATAAAAGTTTATTTGATAATTTTAAAATTAATTTAAACTCAAAATCAAATAATAATATATATAACTTTAAAATATTTGAAAATTTAATTTATAAGTTAATAGAAGAAAATAAGAAGTTAAACAATAAAATTTTAGAATTAAATTCAACAATAAAACAAAATAATTTTGATGAAAAACAAATAAAAAAAAATATTGAAAATAAATTTTCTTCTGAAATGATAACTTCTGTTCCAACTAAAGAAAATACAATAATTGTTGAAAAAGTTAATCAAAAACCTATTGTTCCAAAATTAAATTATGAACAAATCAATAATAACAAAAACATGGATTATAAAAATAAGAAAATCGATAATCAAATTTTAAATAATATTGAAAAAAACATAAATTATAACTTAAATAAAATTTCAAATGAAAATAATAAAATAAATACAAGAAATATTTTACCAAAAAATTTAATTAGTCAAATAAGTGAAATAGGCGATAATCCTTTATTTACTTTAAAATCTAAAATTGAAATGTTAGAAAATATACTTAAAGATACAAATTCTTCTCAAAATGACCTTATTACAGAAACTATTTCTTATTATACTAGTCATCAAAATAGAAATTTTAATTCAGACTATTAATTTAATATATTTTTTTATTTTTAATTTTTAAAACTTGAAAAAAATTAATTTTTTTGGATATAATTTTGAAAAGAAACAAAAAATATTTTTGAAAATGAATCATTTAAAATCTAATTATTTAACCATTATTCTTTTATTGTTAAAATTGAATTAATTCAAAAATAAAAAACTATTAAAAAAAAGTAAAAAGAACATAATTTTATTTATATAATTTTAAAAAGGAACTCTTTTTGAGGTTTTTAAAAAAATGAAAATAATAAATCTCAAGTTCAAAGAAGAGATAAAAAAATTTATTTGATTATTCAAAAAAAAAGTATTTAAAAAACTTTTTAAAAAAAAACAATTATTTTTTGATATTTATTTTAAATATATAAATAAATAAATTATAATGGAAAATGAAAATAATAATAATAATCCTTTAAGAAGTTTACCTACTAGAGAATATATTAATAAAACAGTAGAAAAAGAATTAACAGAAGGAATGTTTCAAATATCTCAAATTAAACCAGAGAATCCAATTGAATTTTTAGGAAATTATCTTATTCAAAAAGCTCAAGAAAAAAATAATTCAAATTAAAATCTTATAAATAATTTATAAATAAATTTTTAAAAAATTTAATAAAATATTTTTTATTTAAAAAATGTTAAGAGAAACAGATTTCCCTCAATTTTTAAATTTAAAATGTCTTAGATTGAATTCTCCAATTTTAAATAAAATAATTTCACCTTTAAATGGATTATATAATGATATAAATAATAATGAAGCTCAAAATATTTTTCCTTTAGAAAAAAAAATTTCAAATTTTTCTTTGTCAAATCCGGGAAATCCAAATATTGAAAATTTATTTTTATTAAATGAAAAATTTGGTAAAGTTTATTTATCAGAAATTTTTGAAGGGATATTAATTTTTATAAATACATCAAATTATTATGAAATTGAATTAAAAAATATTGATATAGTAATTGCAAGAGAAGTAGATAAAAAGAAATTACTAAGAACAAAATTTCAATGTAATATGCCTCAAAAAACTATATTTATAAAACCTCTTGAAAGTTATGGATTAAAAATAAGAGTAAAAGTAGAAACAAATTACAAATATTTAATAGATACTTATGCAATTTATCAATGTAAATATTATGATGAAATAATAGCAAAAGATGATAATAAAGGTTTATATAGAATATTTAACAAAACTGAAAAATATCAAATTTCAAATGGAAGAGTTGAATTAAATTTTGTTAGAAGATTTACATTTGAGAGTTTAATCCCTTTTTTAACAAAAGAAAAATATATTAATCAACTAAAAAATTGTATTATAGAACAAACTATAAAAAATATTTCTCACACAACTTTAGTTATAAATAATTTTAAAATGAATAGCAAATTAAAACCTGATGAATATTTCGAATTAGTTAATGAAGATTTATTAAAAAATTCTATTTTACAACCAAATGAAGAAATTGTTATAATATTTAAAATAAAAAATGTAGAAATTTTTTCAAATGAAAAATCTTTTTTTTTAACAATAACATGGTGTCATTTATTTGATTTATATCCAAAAAATTTTGTAAAAGAAATACAAAATGGATTTGAGCTTTATAATCATTATATTGCATTAAATGTAGTAGAACAACCAATAAATGAAATAATTGAAAATCAAAATTTTAAAATTATATTTTCATTAAGTAAAAAAACAAAACAAAATATTTTAGTTATTATTGAAACTGAAGCTTTAAGAGATTGTGAAAAATCTAATGATAGAGAAATCGAAATTATTGATATAGTTCAAAAAAAATTAGAATTAACTGAAGAAATTCCAATAAATACTTTTTCTCTCATTTGTAAAAGTGATATTTTAGGAGGTGTTTCTTTACCTAAAATTAAATTAAGTGTTTTTGATAATAGAAATTCGCTTTTACAAAGTTTTTCTTTTGAAAAATTATTAACCTATTATTGTGTTAAAGGGATTAATTAATATTTAATTTATAAAGTTATTTAAAAAAATAAGTTTTATATATATATATTTTATTTTTTTATTTTATATATATTATATGTTTTCATATTAAGAAAGATTAATTAAATGAAATTTATTAATTTATTGAAGTATATTATTATTATAATAATTAATATTAAAAGATTCTATTTTTTTACATTTGATTTTGTTAATTTTTTGTCGTTTTTGTTTTTTTCTTTAGAATTATTTAATTTATGAACGAATTCTTTAGATGTTATAATCCCATTTATTTTTATGTTTTTCTTTTCTTTATCTTTATTTTTTTGAGGATGGTTATTATTAATATCTTTTTTCAAATTTTTTATATTATTTCCTTTATTTTTCAAAGAATCTAACTTTTCATTACTATTATTATTTCTTAAATGATTTTTATTTAAATTATTATTTTCTCTTGAATTCATTAAATGAGATGTACTTTTGGAATCATGATAATTATTAATTATATTGTCATTTGGAATTATTGATTTTGGCTTTTCATTTGATGATAAAACATTTAAATATTTATCTATATTTGTTGGATTAAATTCTATTTTTTTATTATTTTTATCAAATACTTTTAATTGAGTAACTTTTTCTTCTTCATTAAAAGATATTTTTACTAAGGATGAATCATTAAATGTGACATTTTTATTTTTTTTCTTTAATTCTAATTCATTTTGTGATAAAGGAATTGATTTTGATTCATTTTTTTTTTGTTCTTTAAATGCTAAAGCATTGGCATTTGCTACTATTTGTGATAAAATTATATCTTCTTCATCTTCTGAATTTAAAGAATTATTTATTTGATTTAGATTAGTATTTTTTATATCATTTTCTTTCTTTAATATTTCTTTTTCATTTTCTAAATTGTTATTAATTTCATTATTAGTTTTATTTTCTTCAGATCTCTCATTTTTTTTTATATTTTTATTCAATTCAAAATTATTTCCTTTTGGTTCTTTATTGATGATTTCTTTATTTTCTATTTTTGGATTGATATTTTCTTTATTTTCATCATTATTTTTTTTTGTTTCTTGATTGTCATTTTTTATTTTGAAATTATTTGATTGTTCTATAGTAATTTGAGATTTATTTTTCTTTTCTTTTTTTTCATTTAAAAAATCTTCTCTTTTAGTATAAATATTATTATTATATAGATTCTCATTATTATTTATATCTTTTCTTCCTATATAAGTATATTCCATATTTTTAACAGTTTTATATTCTAATTGTTTTTTCATAAGATTATTATAATGAAATTCATTTTCACTATATATTTTTTCCTGAATTTTATTGTTTTGAATTTGAATTTCAATAACATCTCCTTCTTTATTTCTATCATCATTAATATCATTTTCTTTATATATTTTATAATTATTATGTTCATCAATATCATTTGATAAAATTTCTTGACATATTAAAATACTATTCTCTTTATTAATGGAATCTTGTTCCCTAAAACTATTATTATTTTTATCTAAATTAAAAGTATCTATAATATTATCTGCAATTTCACTTAAATTTTCTGATTCTTTACTTATTTGATAATTATCATTGATATTTTTATAAATATTTCTGTCTGACAATGGATAATTATTATAATAATTATTTCCAAAATTATAAGATTGATGGTAATAATTTTTATTATTATAATAATTTGATTTAGTAAAATCAGTACTTGAAATAATATTGTTTAATCTATGAATTTTATGAAATAATTTTTGGAAATTTAATTTTATATTCATAAATTGTAATTCATCACAAAGAACATTTAAATTTTTTAAATAATTATTTTCATTATAAAAATTATATGGTTCCATTTTATAATATTCTCTTAATTGTTGTTTATTATAATTTGGAGATTTACTTTTTTTTTTGTAAATTGGATTTTGATTATTTAGATTAAACATTTATAATAATAAAAAATATTTTAATTTTACTTTTTTACACAAATTTTAAATAAAAGAAAAAAGAAACAAATAAAAAATTAAAAAATAAATAAATTTATTCATTTTCTTCAATTGTGAAATTAGTCTTCTTTTTTTTATTTCTTTTAACAACAGGTTTACTTTCTAATAAATTATCAATACTTTGTAAATTATCATTTTTAATATCATCTTGATTATTATTTATATTAGTTTGTTTTGTTAAAATTTTTCCTAATATAGAAGCTTTTGTTACTATTTCAACACTTTTATTAATTGGATTATTTTGAGTTTTATTTTTTATCATATTTCTTGCTCTTTGTAATCTTGCATTTAATCTATTCTTTTTTTCTATTTCTTTTTTTTCTAAATCTATTTGTTCTTCAATTAAATCTTTTTCTTTCTTTTCTTCTTTTTTTTCTTCTTTTTTTTTATCATCTTCTTTTTTTCCTAATTCAAACATTTTTATTTTTTCTTCTAATGTTAATAATGCTGGTTCTTCTGAAAATTCAATTTCAGATTTGCTTGTTTGTTTTTTTTTTATATCTATTGATTCTTCAAGTCTATTTATCGATTTCTTTTTTTCTATTAATTGATCTTCTGTTTCTTTTAAAGGATCTATATCTTCATTTTCTTCTTCTTCTTCTTCTCTTTCATTTATTTCTTCCAAATTTTCTAAATTATTTTTATTATTTGTATTTTTTTTTAATATTTCTTTTTCTTCATTTTTAATTTCTTCTTTTTTTATTTCAATTTTAGGTTCTTCTTTTTTTATTTCTTCCTTTTTTATTTCTATTTTTGGTTCTTCTTTTAATATTTCTTCTTTTTTTATTTCGATTTTAGGTTCTTCTTTTAATATTTCTTCTTTTAATATTTCTTCTTTTTTTATTTCTTCTTTTTTTATTTCTTTTTTTGGTTCTTCATTTATTATTTCTTTTTTTGGTTCTTTAGATTCAGTTTTTTTTAAATTATTATTTTGACTTTTTCCTTTTTGTTTATTTTCTTCAAACTTGTTTTTTAATATTAAGAAACCTACAAATAAAATTAACAAAATAGTAACGAATAATTCAAAGTTCATTAAAAATTGTTATTAAAAATAAAAAATTTATAAAAGTAAATAATATTCCAAAATATAAATTTTAATTTCCTGATAAATGAAATAAAAAAAATGGGTTGTTCTTGTGATAAAGGAAGTATTTTTCTACAAGAAAGAGAAAATGGGTTTTCTCCTTCAAATACATTATCAAAATATCATACAAATGATGAAGAAGATATTTTAATATTATCTGAAATGTTAGTTAACGAAAATAAAGGAGATGTTTTAAATTATTATTCACCTTTAGAAACAATAGGACAAGGTTCTTTTGGAAAAGTATTTAAAGTAAAACAAAAAATAACAGGAAATGTTTTTGCAATGAAATTAGTAAGTAAAGAACAACAAATACAAAATGAAGGAAATAAAAATTTTTTAAATGAAATATATATATTAAGAAAATTATCACATCCAAATATTTTAAAAATATATGAATATTTTTCTAATGAAAAATATTGGTATTTTGTAATGGAATATGTTTCAGGAGGAGAATTATATGATAAAATATGTCAAATGAATTATTATGATGAATATAAAGCAGCAATAATAATGAAACAAATTTTAAGTTGTGTATGTTATTTAAATCAAATGAGAATAGTTCATAGAGATTTAAAACCAGAAAATATGATGATGTTAAATAATTCTAAAAATGATTTAGATATAAAATTAATTGATTTTGGTACTGCAATAATTATTAAAAAAGGAAAAAAATTAAAAACTAAAATTGGAAGTCCTTATTATATTGCACCTGAAGTTTTAAAAGGAAATTATGGTATTGAATGTGATGTTTGGTCTTGTGGAATTATATTATATATTTTATTAGTTGGTTATCCACCTTTTGATGGAAAAAATACTAATGAAATTTTTGAAAATATTTTAGGAGGAGAATTAAATTTTGAAACAAAAGATTGGGCAAAAATATCAAATGAAGCAAAAGATTTAATAAAAAAATTATTAGAAAAAAATCCAAAAAAAAGAATTTCACCTTTTGAAGCAATGAAACATCCTTGGATAATAAAATATGCAACTAAAAATAATAATAATAATGAAAATGAAAACTTTAATAAAATATCTCTTAAAAATTGTTTACAAACTTTTTCATCAAAACAAAAATTACATCAAGCTTCTGTAGCATTTATAGTTCATCAAATGTCAAATACTAAAATGATTCAAAAATTAACAGAAATATTTAAGGAATTAGATGAAAGTGGAGAAGGATTATTATCAAAAGAAGAATTAAAGAAAGGATATAAAAAATTTTTTTCAGATAATTTAACAGATAGTGAATTTGATGAAATAATGAAAACAATAGATCAAGATAAATCAGGTGAAATTTCTATAGAAGAATTTTTAAGGGCAACAGTAGATTATGAAAATTTAGTTACAGAAAAAAATTTAAAATATGCTTTTGATTATTTTGATAAAGATCATTCTGGTTTTTTATCTCCTGATGAAATAAGAGAAGTTTTAGGTTTAACAGAACAAAATGAAGAAACTACTAAATTAGTTAATGAAATAATTAAAGAAGTTGATACAAATGGAGATGGACAAATTAGTTATGATGAATTTAAAGCTATGATGAAATTAAATCAAGGGTTAATTACTGGAAAAGATAATGTAAAAGGAGATAAAAATGGAAAATAAAGTTTATTTTATGTATTTTTTTGTATATTTTTTCTTTTTTTTTTAGTGTTTTTATAAGAGAAAAATTTTATTTGATGATTTTAATATATATAAGTGTTTTAATTAATATAATAAAATTTTTTTATTAATTTTTTATTTTTTTTATATAAAAAATGTGTGCTTATTCTGCAAATGATTTTTCTCAATTTTCTCCTTGTAATTTAAAAAATTTATCAAGTCCTGAAATAGTAGAAAAATATCTTGAATATAGGAAAAATAAAGATAGTCCTGTTTTAAAAAAAGGAACTAGTTTAAATGAATGTTATAATTCTTTATTAACGAATGAATCTACTTTAATGGATTCTTTTTCTTTAAAACCAACATTTTTAAGAGATACAAAAACAGATATAACATCAAAATATAATAATTTTATTGAAGATTTAAAAAGTGAGAAAGATAGAAGACTTAATAATTATAATTTAAATAGAATGAAAAATGTAGATGTTTTAAATATAAGATATCAAGATACAAATACAAATTTTTATTTTTTAAGTTCTTTACCTAAATTTAAAGATACTACTCAATATAATAATAAAGCTAGAAATTTTTATTCTATGGATTTAGCTCCTAATAAAGGTTCTTGGAATGTTGGAACTTCTGCTAAAGTCTGGGAATATAGAAATAAATTTGATAATAAATTTAATTTTTAAATTTTATATTTTTTTGCTTTTTGAATTTGATGTATTTTTTTGTGATATATTTTATTTAAGGGGTTTTTTTATATAAAATATATTTTTAAATTTATCTTTTAATTTTATATTTGATGGATAATAAAAAATCAAAAAAAAAAATTTCTAAAGAAAAAGAAGAAGAAAGAAAAATAGATAAATTATATACAATATCATGTAAAAAAGAAAAAATAATATTAACAGGAGATGCAGAAGAAGATATGAAAAAAATTCAAACAATAAATTCTTTAGATAAAAAAAATCGTTTGAATATAATGGATAAAAAGGACTATTCTTTAATATCATTTATAACAAGTACAAAAAGACCAGATTTATATCATAGATATTGTTATACCAGTGGTGAAGATTACATAATAAAACAATTAAAAAAAAAAGATAATAACATTGAAAATAATCAAGAAAACAATAAAGAAAATAATAATGAAAATAATAAAACAGAAAATAAATCAGAAAATGAAAGTGAATCATCATTAGAAAATTATGGTCAAATGAAAGGTCAATTAATGAGATATTTTACATTTAATAAAAATATAACATATAAATGTTTTAATTGTGGAGAAGTAGGACATATGGCAGGAAATTGTCCTTATGAAAATAAAATAGTATGTTTAAAATGTAATAGAAAAGGACATGAAGATAGAGATTGTCCTTATACAAAATGTTTTAAATGTAATCAATTTGGACATAAAAATTTTCAATGTCCTCATAAAATTGAGAAATTAAAAATTTGTAGTAGATGTTTAGGTATTGGACATAATGATGATAATTGTTTAAAAGAACCTTTTTATCCTTATAATAATTATTATCATAATAATAAATATTATTGCCAATATTGTGGTTCTAATAAACATTTAATTTGCCCTTTTAAAAATCATTTTAATTTTGATTCAAAATTTGAAAATAATAATTCTGATGATTTTTCAAAAGATGAAATTGAAAATTGGGAAAATCTAAGGAAAATATTTAATAAAGATGAAAAAAAAGAAGAAATTAAGAAAGAAGAGAATAAAGATGAGAATAAAGAAGAAAGTGAAGAAGGAGAAATAATTGATGATAAAAACAACAATTATTTTAGTGATATTGATAATAGTCAAATTTATAAAATTAATTTTTGTCCAATTTGTGCTGGAAGGCATTGTTTAGAAAAATGTGAAGAATATTTTTTAAATAAAGATAAATATAAAAATAAATTTGATGAACAAAGAGAAATATTTGTTAAAAATATTTTAAATAAAAACAATAGAAAAAGAGAGCATAAAGATTTTGATGACCAAAGAAACAATTATGAAAGAGAGAGAAGTAGAGATAGAGAATATAATAATAAAAATTTTAGAGAGGATAATAATAGATTTAATCATAATAATCGAGGAAAGGATTTTAGAAAAATTAATAATTCAAAATTTTCAAAAAGACATTATCATAATTAAATTTAATTGATAATTGTTTTTTTAATAAAATATAATATATATATTTTTCTAATATGTTAAAAAAATTTTAATTAAATGAAAGATAATTATAAAAAGAAGAATAGAGTAAAATATTTAAACCAAGTTAAATCAAAAATTATAAAAGAAATGAAAATAAATAAGAAAAAATATGATATTGCTAAAAAAAAATTATTTAGCAACAAAAAATTTAAATATGATTTAAAGGAATTTTCAAATATTTTTAATTTAATTGAAAAGTAAATTTGTGTTTATTTTAAATTTACAATTTTAATTATAAATTATTTATTTGTAATTATAAATTGTAAATTTTATTAGAGCTGATATAAAAGATAAAGAAGTAATTAGAAAAAAAAGAAGCTGTAAAAGTAATAGAAAACATAAAAAAAATGATTGGTAATTATTGAAAGTTGTTAATTAAAATTATTATATTAACATTAAGCATCATAAATTTTTTCATTTATTGTTGTTACATTTCTTTATTGAAGAAATAATAATAATAATAATTAATTATTTAAATAATTATTAAATTATATATTTCTGTTTATTTGGGTTTGATATGGTTTTTTAAAAAATTTTAAAAAACTTGAAAAATTTTATTTTTGTCCTTTAAGTTGTTGGTTTTCCGATAAATGAAAGTTTTTCTTCGTTGCCACGATTGACGATTTCTTCGAGCTTTATATTAATAAAGGTGTTCTTTTCGGCGTTGCAGCTGCTGAGCAGGACGGGGATGTAGTTCTCACCATAGCCTCTAGCGATGCCTTTGCTGTCGATGCGTTCAACGAGCATGCGCTGGCCTTGACCTTGCAGCATCTCGAAATACTTGGTTTTGTTTTCCAACGAAATCCGTCGCATCACCTCGCTACGTTCCGTCTTGATGGGTTCCGGCACCTGGTCGGGCATGGCGGCCGCCTTGGTGCCTGTTCGCTTCGAGTATTTGAAAGTGTGGATGTGGCTGAAGCCGATCTCCTTGGCGAAGTCGCAGCTTTCGTTGAAGGTCTGCTCGGTCT